>CM070835.1:12305255-12597755 GCA_036326025.1 Chrosomus eos | reverse complement strand
TCTGCTTTTCAAAAAAAGGTCAATAATACTGGGCAGCTAATATTGTATTTCGTATCCCTGAGTGCAGAAAATATATTATACAATCATTATTTACATCCAGCTTAATGTTTGTGCAATCTTTATACCCTTTTTAATTTTTTTTTTCCTACACAAATTCTTCTTTGTGAGGCAAAAGCTTTGTTTTGTTTCTTCTAATGTGTGTCTTTTATAACTTCCACAAAACCACCACAAGATGTCTCTCTTTAGCTGTTCCTGCTGTTAAAAGATAACTGGAAAAAGCTTAGACTACTAAAAAACAATAGGCACATTTGGAAATCGATCTAAAATTACCAGTCCATGCAATCCTTTTTTTCAGGGTTTTCAGAATTAGGTCTATTGATCAGTTAGGCAAAAAAACAAGACCACCTTTTGACTACCTCAGATTGGTCTTCCAAGCAGATAACAACATTTTCCTTCCATGGAAATATGATCGAACTGTGGAATTATTGCTCACCTGCTGCCATCTCCTGCAACTCAGTCTCCACAACTTGTTCCTCAGCCACATCCTGCACCAGGTATGTATTCTGATCGTCATAGACTAGCACCTGTGCAGCATAGCACTGCTCCAAATCGGCACTATTTACCTGCTCCACTATCACTGCAGGACAGTGCTTTTCTCCGTCAGACTCCACTCCATCAGGACAAACCTCCTGGCAAAAAAAACAACACCTTGAGACTTGAGTTGCCTTAAAATGCCTAATTTTATTGTGCATTTTAGTTCACGCTTTAAGCCAGAGACACACCAAGCCAACGGTGGCCATTTTTGAGTGTTAGCCAACTTGTGTTCCGCACCATTGGCTCTAGTCGGATGCCTTTTTTTTTTTTTTTGGGCCAATCCAGCCTGTAGAATCGGTGTCGGACCATCAGTGAGAGAGAGAACTCTGATTGGCTGTTCAATTTAGTGAATGAGTGCACGAGAATAGAAAAACAGCGAGCAAAGAACTCAAGACGGTATAGACAAAAGGCTTTTGTAATTTTACATCACCTTACCTGAGTGTTCCTGGGTGAATATTGTAATAATAACATGAGATAGAAATAAAGAAAGTAATCAGCATGATTGATATTCAAAACGGTGAGCTGCTTTGTTTACAGTTTGTGTATCTGCAGCATTCAGTTCAGGGCCTGTTTCCCTTTTTGAATGACGAATATAAACAAAAATATCAGCAGAAATAGACATATCTCCTTTACACGCAGGCGCAGAACACATGCGCTAGCTGACAGGCAGCTGTAGTCCTTTCGGTGTGTTCAAGCGCAGATTTTTTGCCCCAATGTAAGGCGACAACACAGTCGGCTTTCATCAGCGCTAGTTCTTTGGCGTCAGTTTGGTGTGCCCCTACCTTAAGCTGCAATTCTATTATAAGTGTGCAGACTTCACCTGCTGTGCTTCCTCATCTCCAGTGACATACTCCAATATATTCCCTCCTCCATCTACTATCACCACAGAGGTCATAACTCATTCCTCTGTGTCAGAACCGAACTTATCCACTGTGCCTCTGCTGATGACCTTGAGTGACGTCACAGCCTGAGAAAAGAAAACAGCCATTAGTGAATGCAGTAAGCAACATTATGAAATTAAAATGTACAAAACTCCCTAAGGCAACTGCCTTTTACAATCATGTGATAACTTTGGTTATTAAGCCATGTCCGGCTATCATCTTATGCCTTTTCAGTTGGCATGGGAAAAAAACCCTTAATATTCTTACAAAGATCACGAGCAGAGCTTTAGGCTTAAAATAAAAGACACACATGCACACATGCAGAAGCAAAACAAGAAAACGGAAGAGGCCTGTATCCTGTTGGCAAAACTGATTTCAGCCCAATCATATTCACGGTTTAAGGGTTTTTTTAGTTGTAGAAGTAGAAAACCCCCTACACTGTAAAAAAAAAAAGTTGGATTAACTTAAAAAAGTAAGTTACCTGGTTGCCTTAAAATTTTGAGTTAATTGAAATTAAAACTTTGAGTTAATACAAAAAGGAGATTAGTTTAATAAATAGAAACTCAAAATATTATGTTATCTGAACTACATTAATTATCTAAGTTGATTTGACAAAATATAAAAAGTTGTGATAACAAATCATGAAAATATTTTTTTACAGTGTAAGGCCATGGTCATTTTATGTCCCCTTTGCTTATCCCACATAAAACACTCTGAAATTGAAGAAATTGAAGAGAGAACTAAGATGATTAATAACTATGAATTGTAAGTAACTATGGTTTGAGTTACTTCAAACCCTCACCTTACACAAAAGTGAAAATGTAATGTTAATCTGGCTCTTCGTGAGGTTTCTTAAGCATTCTGTCAATATGAACGGTTTTTAACTGTATGCATCAATAAGAATCAAGCAAAACGGCGAAATAGGCAAACGCGACAATAGAAAAATTAGAGAGGAAACGTTTACATTCAAATTCCTGCTTGGTCTACGGCTTAATCTTGCTCGTCTGTGTTAACCTTTATCATAGTTTTCCATCAAGCATGACAACATGTAACGTTAAACTCTGAGTCTGACACTAGACTGATAGACACTGCCAGACTAAATGCGCGTCAGGGGGCTGCTATTATTGCCATTAAAACAGCGCTTCCATTCTCCATATTGTATCGACTGATTTATCAACAAGGAAGTGGCAAAATGTAAATAATAATAAATTAAAGAAAAAAAACACAAACAAATTATTAACTTTTACAAAAACTGTATCTAACACGAATTAGATCGGTAAACAAACAGCTTGCTGTATAAACAGTCACATTAAAACAAACTACCAACCTTCTGATGAAGTCTAAACGAATTAACTTTAACCTCTAATGTATGAATAGATAAAAAAAATATGAAATTTCTCACCGTTTGTGGTGATTTCTTGTCGTTTGGTGAACCTCAAGACAGTCGAATACACCCTGTCATAAGGTTAGCATGCTAACCATGCTAATGACAGATTGACTGGCTGATGTAAAAGCTGGTCAACTTGCGCGAACTGCTCGCTGTTAAAGCGCACGCATGCAGGCGATAGACAAATGTCTATTTAGTCGATGTAAAATACAAAAAGTATGAGTTTTGGCAGGCTGCGTAAGTGTAGTAGGTAATGTTTTGCGTAGCTGGTTTCGGGCCTCCCGTTAGCAGGATCTGACGGACGAACTGCGCACTGTGCGCAGCAACCGCACGTGACGTCACATACACCCTTGTCAGATGCGCGCGCGCTTAAATTATAATAAACAAATATTGTAACCATGACACAAGTTAACTATATAATCACATCAAATAATATTTTTAAGTCAGTGTGCAAATGTTTCAGGGGGAGACAACAGGCAGATGGTATGTAATACAATAATTTTACTCTACAGACGTGTTGTCTCATCTTATTATCTTAGGCAAATTATGTTTCAAACAATGCAGCTCATCCTTACACTGTGGCTTTGATACCTTCAAAATATATATTATTATTATTGGAAAAGCAATCTGTGCTGTCGTAACCTTACACAAATTCTTATCATTGTTCTCTAAGATCCTTGTCCTGAATTTACCAAAATAGTGTCTTTCTCAAATCCGACATATAAATAGCACTATACAGTGCCTGATAATTAAATCTGATACTCTTAATCTTAGTCACACACAATCACACTGAAATGTGTTTTAACCCTTTATTTTTCTTTGATATATAGTACATTCAGTTTTAAAACCCCAGTTCAGGGCCTACAGTGAAAGTGAAACCTAAAAACGGCACAAGAATATTACATCCCTAATAACCCTTAAAACAAAGACAAAAGAACCCGTGAAGTGAACACACCCATTATGATACGGAAACATCCTTCACATTATTCACTCACATTATTAAGTTGTATCCTTACTCATAATACTCAAGGTCCCTTTTCAAACATGTAAATAAATAAAAGACAGAACTGTTAGGTCAATTGTTTAGTATCTTTTCGTGTATGTATCTGACCTTAATTTACCTTGTGGATCAATCTATCAGTCTTAAATTTGAATGAGAGGAGATTAGTATCTAATCAAATCAAATATGATGCTGAAGGTATCATAGAAAGTGTAACTTTGGCATAACAGGTTTGGGGACATTGCTTTTGACACAAGGAAAGTACTTTATTATGAACTTGTCAAGCAACAGGTTTTATAATCACTGGTTTGATGATAATAATGATGATGATGACTGACTGATGGATCAATACAACAAACTAAGAGAAAAGAGGAAAACAAAGACAAAGGATGCAGCAGTGTGATTTGCCTTTTGGCCGTTAGAAATTAATTATGGAATTCTGACTTGGCACGGCATAATATTTTATTGATTATTTTGATCAATGCAATCCGTTTGTCAGTTATTTTCAGACCTAGTCATATCACATTGTAAATGCAAGCTGTTTACTAATACTGGTTACTGGAAATGTGTAAAAAGAACACTGTCATTTTAAGCTGAGGTAGAAAGGTACAAATCAAATTTAGTGTAAGTTCATAAATAATGCAAATGGAAAAACAGATAGAGGTCAACCTGAAGTTTAACCAGAAAACTGGTGGCCAGCATGCAGGTATGGCAGTGTTTGTGGCAAATTTGTAGCCTTGCTGGTATAGTAACTATTGACACTGCAATTCCTACTAATGTGAGGTTTGAGGTAGGATTAACTATAGTATAGGCTTCAATGTGCAGTTGACTCAAAAAGAGAAGAGATCCATTTATAAAGGCTAAAAAGATCGGTCACAGCATTTCATGCAATTATAATTGTCAAGAAACCTGTATCTCTCATATCAGAGAGGAGTGAATGTTCACATGAAGTAACCACGTTTCAGTGGAAAGAGAGTTGTACTTAGAGCAGATTGTGAAGGTAACAGCATTCTGGGTCCAGTGTTAGGATTACAGAAATCCAGGGGGTCAAATTGATGGTGGGCTCAATGTGGACACAGGCAATAGGGAAGGGGGAAGGCACATCACTAATTCTTTATCAGGGAACCGGTTTACTATCCCAGGACTCTACATACTGAGAAAAAGACAAAAGAAAACAAAATTTGTCATGTCAATGTACACTATCATTCAAAATCTTGGGATTGGAAAGATAAGCCTTTTTATTTGATAAAAAAAACAGTAAGAAACATAATATTGTTGCAGTTTAAAATAACCGTCTTAGACTTCAATGTATTTAATAAAATTTAATTTAATTCTGTGATGGCAAATCTGAATTTACTCCAATCTTCAGTGTCACATGATCCTTCAAAAATTATACCAATATGCTAATTTGGTGCTCAAGAAACATTTCTTATTATTATCAATGTTGAAAACAATTGTGCTGCTTAATGTTTTTTTTAATAGTGATTCATTTTAGTTAAGATTTTTTTGTTTACTAGAAAGTTCACAATTTTAGCACTTGTTTGAATTTAAAATTTTCTGTAACAATGTAAAGGTCTTAACTGTCACTTTTGATCACTTGTAATGCATTCTTGCTGAATAAATTCAATATCTATAAAAAAATCTTACTGACCCAAACATTTGAACACACACACAAAGTATAAAAAAAAGATTTCCACAATACATTACCTTTTTTAGTTACTGCTAATACATCTGCACTTTAAGCAAATGGCGCTTGCCCTATGAATGAAATAAAAGAGTA
The DNA here is from genome assembly GCA_036326025.1 of Chrosomus eos. Taxonomy (NCBI): domain Eukaryota; kingdom Metazoa; phylum Chordata; class Actinopteri; order Cypriniformes; family Leuciscidae; genus Chrosomus; species Chrosomus eos. The sequence goes on along the minus strand of CM070835.1, from coordinate 12,592,113 downwards.
ACATTTAGATCATAAAAAGCTGGTTACAAGGTATATCATGAGCATTCATTAAAAATACATGTCTTGGATGTCTTCAAATACTATATAAAAAACTTTTGGTGTATTCACCACTTTCTCTTTTGAATCACTAGCAGATCAAGTTTTGGTTAAACTGCCTTTTTGCTATCATCATGATTTAGTTAATTAGTAAACTCAGCATTGCATTGTTAAACCAGATTACCTGTTACCTGACCCGATGGCTCTTCACCATCATCAGGGGCTGGGATGATTCTGCCAGTCATGGGGGACACACCAAGCACCTTGGGCTTCTTTTCTGTTTTGGGACTCCCCTCCAAGACAACCACTATGAAGTCTCGTTTGGAGTCTTCCAAAGCATCAGGTGCACTTGATGTTTCAGCTGGAGAAACCTCCTCTGCCACCACTGTGCTCACAACATCTGTAACATCCACAACCGGACTTGCTGCTTCTTCCTCAACCACAACTGCACTTTCTGCAATCACCTCTGGACATGCGGCTGCCTTCACTTCCTCACCTTCTTGTGCTTCTAGGACGACTGCTGGAACAACCTCTTCTGCTGCTGTGGCTGCAGGTGTTTCCTCAGGTTCTTCAGTTACCAAGAAAACTGGAATCTCTTCTGGAACAGGTGCTACATGCATCTCTGGTACGGGTTCAACTACAGGGGCAACTGGTGCCTCTTCTGTCACTGGATCAACCAGTACTACTACTTCTATCACAGGGACATCAGATGCCTTTTCTGAGGATACTGGTGAATCAACTGGTGTCTCCTCAGCTGCTGGAGCCTCTTCTACAACTAGTGCTTCTTCTGCCATTACAGCAACAAATACTTCTGCTACTGGTGTCTCCTCTGCTGCTGGAGCCTCCTCTACAACTGGGGAAACTGGTGCTTCTTCTGTCACTGGAGCAACAGACACTTCCTCTGCTACAGCAGCATCTGGTGCCTCTTCTGCTACTAGTGACACTGGTTCCTCTTCCATCACTGGAGCAACGGGTGCCAGATCTGTTATTGGTTCACTTTCCAAATTATCTGTTGAAGGCACCTCAGTGGGCTTCTCTGGTACAGCTTCAACTGGCACGTCTTCCACAGCTACAGACACCACAGGAATAACATCAACCACAGAAGCAGCAGCCAGCTCTACTGTTTCTGCATCTACTGGGCTGACCGACTCTGACGGGACCACTGCAAGACACAATCAAGCCATCCAATAATCATACAAAAAAACAGACATCAGATGTTTGAGGTGACAACATTATTTAGAGGATTTAGTTTAAATATTATTTTTTATAAATAACTATATTGCATTGTGTGTAGTTTAAAACAGCAGATGGATCTAGAAGTAAAAGGAAAAAATCTAAAAGTAGAGTGCAGAGGTTCATCCTCACTACAGTAAAGATATATCTAGCAGCACGGGAAAGAGCTTAAGTAGTTTAAGTACATTAATATATCTATGGTGTGTATATTTCACAGAATGTAAGAGATTTTCAACAAGAATCATAATGTGTGTTAACACCATGCAGCTCCATTTATGAGTTTCCCCATTATTCAAAACCTGCAGTACATGAAGAGGCTTTACTGCCAAATATCACCTAGAAAAGGACACACCACAAATTTGATCACCACAAAAATTAAGATATGAAACCTCTAACATTTTGTGATAGATTTTTTAATTTAGGGATGATATCAGGACACCAATGATCTATACACTATATTCAGCTTTTTAAAACATTACTTTTAAAATAGAGGATGAACTTGCCAATGTTTAACGTTGTTTTTTTCAGAAAAAAATTAAACACAGAGAATATATTTTTGATATTTATCCATAATTTTATTAAATGGCTTCGAAATCCCTTTTTCATTTTTATTACACGAATGCATTTTTTCCAAGTAAACGAGCAATTCATTGAATCACATACATATTTGAGCTCCTTGGTAAGTTACTGAGTTCCTTGTCAGATCAGTCATACAGAGGAATATAAAGGGAAAACTAATACAGAAACACAGCTGGCCTAGTTGCTAGGGAGCAAAAGACTCACAGATTTCACAATATCAACTGGCGTGTACCAACTAAGTGATATCTGGCAGAGAAGCACATGTTTGGACAAATCCAAAAATTAATAACTGCACTGTTAAATTATTACAGAACAAATAACAACATACAGTAGTACATTTGCAGCTTTCTGTGTCTTTGCGTGCAGCAGTTGTGCCTCAAAGAAGAGGTAAGGCAGGATAGAAGTTAAAAATGACAGGAGACTGGCTCAGATTTAGTGAGGTTGAGAAGACAGAGAGTGAAACTGAGTGTAAGAAACAAGAACAGGAGTAGATAGTCTGAAGTGTGTCCACTGGAATGTTTGGTCACAAATGTAACAAAAAGCAGCAACTTTGGATTCTCACAGTGGTTTCTACAGTTATCATTATATAAGTTCATTAATATAATTTAGATATTCCAGCAAAATCCAGGAATATAATGAAAATATACACAATCAGCCTTGTGCTGTTTAGTGGGATTACATTATTGCACCGCAAGGATCAAATCCTGTTCTATAACTCACCAATGGAAACAGAGGAAGTACAGTACGAGGAGGACTATACAGTCAATCACAAGCACTATTATTCAGTTAATGTCACTGAGCTCCTTACAACTTCAGTTAATGACTAAATAATCTAATTGGAAGGGTGGAAAACTGAGGATAGCAATAAAATCTAGCAAGTCTCTAAAATTGTTCAAGTGTCATGTTTTGCTCTTTCTTGAGATTTAAGGATGACGTGTTCGAATTAAGCGAGACAGTGACCATTTTGCTATATAGGACATTTAAATTTTCTGTTTCTTGTGTGTGTGGGTCAGTGTTTGAGTACCCATGAGCCATTCAGGCCTCTGTACTAGTGGCCTCAGCTACTGCCTCCTCTTGGGAGGCTGGTGGCGTACCGTTGCTCTCTGACACCGTCTCTTCAGCTTGGATGACCGAAGTAACAACAGCCTCAGCTGCTGCCTCTACTTCCTCTGCAACCTTCTGCACTTCCTCTGCCACGGCTGCCACCTCCTCTGCCGTCTCAGCAACAACCCCTGCCACCTCAGCAACCACCTCTGCAGTCTCTGCGACCATCTCGGCAACCTCTTCCACAACGGTCTCGAGGGTTCCCGTCTCCTCTCCAGTGGCCTCGACTGTTTCCAGCAAGACCTCAGGTGCTTCAGCAGCTACATCCTCCTCGGCTGCGCTCTCTACGCTTTCTGCCACCTCTCCTTCCTCTGCAGCAGCTTCTTCTTAACAGAATAAAGAAGGAAAAAAAATCAAGCATTAAGCTTAGTTTCTATTTATTTTAGCATTCTTCTAGCTCATTTTGAATCTCACATAGAAATGACCAGGTCATATTTATCCCCAAAATAAAAATAAAAGCATATGAAATTATATTTTGCCTAAAGAAAATGAAACCTATTTTAAGACTATTGAGATTGTTTGTTTTACAATTCTTTTATGACAATTAAGAATATTTTGCAAACAAAATCTAAAGGAAATTTTTTTACCAGAGTAATACCAGAGTAATTCAAATCATCCTGTCCAGACACGATTTTTTCTTAATCTATATTAAAAAAGGATATGTTTTTACAAATTAGATAATTGTATTTTTTTCTCAACTTTATTATTTATATAATAAATAATTTTTTTCTTACATTACTAAAAAAAAAAGATAAAAATGTCCTTAGGTAATTAGTTGCAATTAGCACAATTTTCAATACAGACTTTTCATTTATGAATATAGAGAAGTAATAGAGCTTGCAAAATACCTAGACATTAATTGACAGTTTTTGTAAGGTGGTACTATAATTCGCAATATCTAAGATGACTTCCGTATATTAATCAATTAAAAATATGAGTTGAGTATGAGTAGTAATTACAACTAATTACTCAATGAAAATAATTTTTTTAATATTAATAATTTTTAGTAAAATGTAATTATTTAAATAATTATTTCATTATGAAAATAGTAATGATAAAAAAAAGTAAGTAAAGTATGGCATTGTAGTATTAATTAAACTGAATTTAATTTATGCTAATTCCTAGGAACATTCGCATAGCTAAGAACATTTACTTTGTCACCATGCCTTTCTCACGCACACAACATCCATCTTACCAACCTGGAAATACCTCATCATAAGGGTATACAAGGATTATAAATCCAGCTTTGTCAAAATCATTCACAACATAATCACTGAAGGCAGCATGCAAAACCCAAGAATGAGGAGGGAGGGTGTAAAGAGAAATTGAACAGAAAAAATAGGGAGAAAGGGGCTAGGAGGACGAGTGAGGAGAAGGAATACAAAGATGGCTGAACCTTACCATCTCTTCAAAGCTAGCAGTACCAGCAACTCTGTGAATTCCAGCAACACAGAATGACAACCAAAGGGCTTTGTTGTGCGTGTTTAATAAGTTAGCCCACAGAGGAAAGCTTTTGCATGTCGTTCACCAATTTCTACTGTATTAGACCACAATAAACATTTTAAATAAGGGTTTCAAAGTCAATGGAATAAAGAGGAACTTAAAAAGATAAATATCAGTTAAATTAAATAGCAGGACTCATAATGACAATAACTCAGGAGAGAATCATCCAAAAAGTCCTGACTGAAGACTATAGGTGCCCAGCCCCGACTGTCCAAATTAGTTTACTCTGGAAAGAGTCAGAACAAAGACACAGTTAGGAAAGTAAGGAAAGAGATTAGTTAAGAGTTTTGAGTTTGTTGTTCAATATCATAGTTTTGTTTTGGCATTTGAAAGACTACAGTATGTGACCACAGCAGAAGACCACTGTGCTTAGTGCTATTGGCCGGCAAGTCTTTCTGGACTGGACTGCAGTGATTAATAGAGGATCACAGGTAAATAAGTAGGGAAAGAGGGTCGTGAGAGAGAACGGGAGTGCACAGGGGTGCAGACGGATCATATAAATGGTTTATTCAAGAGGAGAGTGACACAGTGTCAAAGAGAACAACACCCAGTTCTGATTAACAGGCTTTCTGACAAATAGGATCAGGGGATCAGGTGGGTTAGAAGGGTAGGACAGGAGGACAACTACTCAATCCAATCTCAACGACACCAAGAAAAAATATGCAGCACTTCGTCAAAAAACAATAAATAAGGCTTCCTATGCCTTTTTAGCTCACTTTTCTGGTTTTCTATTTGAAGTTTGTTGAACTGATGAAGTTCTAGGCTCTCAATAAACAAGAATTTTGTTTTTGCAGTTTATCCATGAGATAATCTACCCATATCTGCCCATTGTAGTGCCCTTATAGGATATTTGTAAAACTTAAAAATTAAGTTGATCCTACTTGGCATAGAGCAAATATTAATCAGATCAGGGCATAATATATGTGCCAAGAGTATAATCTTTGTCCAGTGTTCTTTGGATTGTTCCAATCTTTGTTGCAGCTATCAGCCAATACAATATCAGGATAGATTTAATGGGAGGAGACGAGGGCGCTAGGGGACGACATAATTTAGTTCCCTCCGAGTCTGACCCTCAGAAACCAAGGCTATAATACATTTCCAGATTACTCATGAGTAACTCCCAAACATACTGTTATGCAGCAGTTCAGACCATGCAAGTTAAACCACAAGTTAGTTTTAGCAAAACAATCCCACTGGTTTTAAGACAAACAGATGTGTTACATAGACATTTAAGTCAATTTAAATATCAAAGTTATTTATTATGGAACATCATGGAGAGATTATGACAATAAAAGATCACATATAAACTCACCATCACCATTCTCCCCACCTAAAAAGAACAACAAAAACATGAAATGTTACATTTTAATCTGAACCCTGAACCCTAAAGCTGCTGTATAAAGCTTTCTGTCAACAGTCACTTACTCATTTTAGAACGCATAACACATTATGTCTGCTTATTTAAAATACTTGAATGAGAGAGAGTGTTTTAATGCTGCTGTCATTTAGATAAGACTGTTTAATAGTGCTTTGGCTGAGATGCAGGAGTGTTAGAGAAGCTTGGAGATGGTACAATTATTCAATGCGGTTTTGGCAAGACTGAAATGTGTACTAAGAGGGCAACATGTCTTTTGTTTTAGTTGTAATTATGTGTTGGAAGGGCTGCAATGGATTATTTATTGGCATCTGCGGTAGATCTTGTAGATCCGTGCAGGAGATAAGTTGACAATTAAGATCAGCAGTCCTGATGACACTGAGAATGAAACTTTTAGGGTTACTATCAGTGATGTGTGAAAAGCATTGGTTTTTCATTTAATATCTGCAACAAAATGCCAAAGATTATCTATGTTACCTTATGCCTGTATCTTTCACCTTCACATTCCACTATAAACTTCACAAACATGACAAGGCTATACAACCAGTTTTCAACTTTCTGTAACCAGATAAATCATTTCCATTCTTGCACCCTAGATTTAAAACTACTCATCTGAATACTAAAAGTGACATCGGCTGAAGTTACAATGCTGAAAGCAGAACTGACACTGTGAAAACAAAACCAGACTTACTCTTGGGCGGCCATGGTTTGGGTTTCCACTCAGACTTGGGACGAGCATTAATTTCAGAAACACGCTCATCAAAGCGTTCTGTGTCGGTTACAACGGTTTTGTAAACCTATCATAGAATTCAAAAAGATATTAATTCAACAAATTTATTGACATCAATCTATATCAATAATTTTGAGCTTTAACCATACTTACATATGCCAAGGAACCGGCGAAGGCTCCACCACAGAGGACAGCGTACAGGATATTCTCACCGGAGCCACCAGGAACTGATGACATGAGCCTCCGTGGAACCACTGCATAGAGAACAGAGGAGTCAGAGAACAATTTTGGATCCACATATTAGTTGAGGCAACGATTACGGCCTCATTTCGACAGCTGTGTCCTCCGCAGGTCGCATTTGTCGGCCACATTTCTCTAAATCTCTTTGTCTCTAATAGAGTTTTAATAGTGTAGGCTAATAGAACTACAATATTATTTGTATTTAAGAGTTAATGTTTTAGTTAAAGTGCTTGGCACAGAGATTGACCTCCATGGCAGTAATATGGAGGTCCTGAGCTGCTTCCTGCCCAGTAGGTCACTGCCTGATTGGATTCCTGTCAATGGTTTTTAGGTACCTATAAATATGGCTGTCAGCATTCATCTGGATTTTTAAACATTAACTGCATCAGAAATCACATACTTCCCTACCATATAATTGGCAAAAAACAGTATGTGACAAGTAGTATGTCCAAATTCACAGTACTCATAAAAGAGTAGACAAAAAGTACCCAGATGACCTACTTCTTCCGATGAGATTCTGAAGTGTGCATACAACACTTTACTATCCCATGAGGCCACAGGAGAGGATTGTGAATGGCAGTGAAGTAACAACTGACGCTGATAGGTCACATGATAATGACAACATGGCAAATATACGTCCAGATTACATTCATACTATATAGAACATACTTTTTTAGCGGCCGTTAAGTAATTACTTATTTTTAAAAAAGTGCCTACTTAAGAGAGTATGCGATTTCAGACGCAGCCATTGTGTTTTTGCATTTCCATGACTTTAAATTCAGTAACTTTCTATATAGAGGTTTATCTCCAACAGTTATATTTATATAACATATGTATTGGTCAATGATTATTCAAAATGTATAAAGAGAATTAAGCATTATTTGTCTATTTTCTTACCTAAAAATGGTTTAATAACCAAATATTCTATTTTATATACTATAATTGAATGCCTTTCTTAGTACAGATCCTTGTCCTAAAAAAAGTTTGATGTCAGGGAACAACTTAGATTTAGAAAACCATCAGTGCACTGCAGTACAATCATGATGATTGATCCTTCTGACATGGTAGAGGAGCCTTTTCAATATTCTCATTAAGATAATCCAGTCACTTGTGCCCAGCTAGAGTAAAGGGTTCTAGACACCTCCGTGTTATTTATACTAATCTGTTAATCTTTCCTAGGAGTCAAAGGGTGAAGCAAACAGAAAGTGAGACATGCTTAGTTAGACCACTGGGAACCAGCTTGAGCTTTTAAATGTCGATGTTGATCAATATCTAGGTTGGGAATGGCCAATATAATACCTATATTTACATAAAACAATTTAACAACAGCAAATAAGACACAACTGCGGAAATTTAACAAACATGTATTTCACACAATAAAGATTTTCACAATATGGTTGTCTCTGTCTTATATTGACACCTAGTGGTTTGGTATCAGATGCAGCATCAAACAAAACAAAAGGCTTTCAGTTACAGATGCTACTAGAAATGCCCTGTTTGCAGAAAGTCACAATTATTTTATTCTGCAAGTGAGTGTCCTATACTATTTTTATTTTAACAATAGGCCTGCTATATTAAAAGTATAGATCTCCATTTACAACATAATCATCATTTACTCAACTTGACCTGCAAGCAAAAAGCATGACCTGTTTTCTTAAAACATCTATCCTGCAAATCACCCTCCAATAAGATTAATCACAGCTTGATACTGGAACGGTTGAGAGGACAAGAATTAAAATGAAAGGCTTTAAGCAAGTGGTGTCTGACAAGTGTAGACGTACCGTCCATTCGTTAATGGCTATTTGAGGAGATATTTAGTGGTTAGGACAGATAGGACAGGTTAGGACTGATTCAATCTGCTTATGTTGCTTTTTTCAACAGATTTTCATGATGTAATATTCTTATTAACTGCATTACAAACATCCTAACCTAGATTTTCACATACATTGATTCATCTAATACAGTCAAGCAACAACAAGGTCTTGCTTTCAGAATGTCTGTTTGTTTATTTAAAGTCCCTGTAAAGTCAAAATTAAGTATGTTTTAAGTGAGTTTGTCAGACTGTAAAAAATAGGGTTAGGTCACACCACAGACAAATGTGTTATTATGTGTTAAAAGCAGGCAAGTACATAAAATAAGCTATCAAAATCTAGAAAAAATGAGCAGTAGTCACTGCTTTCAAACACTGTTTTTTTACAGAGCCCCTAAAGGGACATTGTGGAGGGGGAAACGAGATGGTAGGGAAAATAATAAGTCAATGCTTTTGTGTTCTCTCCTAAATCTTTTGGAACATTTTTGTGAGGGAACGCAAAGGATTTGCACGATATATATATATTTTTTTTACATTTTTCTTCCAATCTCATTTTTTCTATCACCATGTCTCTTTAGATGCTCCGTAGAAATTGGTAGTAAATTAAAAAAGATAATTGCAAAGAAATAGAAAAACTGAAATAGTATGTTCTTTTAAAACTTTAATAAGCTTTGTCTACTTGTACTGATGTACTGAATAGTACTGAACTTACTGAACAATGTAATATCTAATGAATAATAGTATTTTTTTTTAAAAGGAACTAGTACCTAAATAATACTAGTACATAATGGAATTGATACTAGTAGGATAAAAAATACATTTTTAGAATTAATTGTGAAAACGGCTTGCCATAGGCTACAGCCACTGAGTTCCATAGGTCCGCATGCATGAGTCTATGGCTCGACCACGTACACAACCACGTGAGCTATACGTGAAACACAGAACACCCTTAGAACACTGAAGGTCAAAAATCAAGCGGGGTATGAATACTTAAACCATGATGTCAAAAATAAAAACTCAACCGATTCCCTATTACGCAAGTTCGTGTTTCACAATCCATTTAATGACGACCGAATGAATTTGACAGAACTTAATCGAATCCTATTCAAGAGTCCAAAACTAACCTAACTTTTCACAACGTTTAAAATGCAGTGATAGTTCGTGTATTTTGAAATATAAATCTGTGCAATACGAATATTACTGCAGATTTGCAGTTCCCAAGATGGCTACATTCTTGTGTACTTGGTGCCAGGCTGCGGTTTTAGATGTGTACATTGTGTTCTCTGCAGATGACACGGCGAACATGTGTTAGTAGTAGTAGGAGGCGTGTAACCTGACTGGCAATAAAACTTGACAATTATCTCAAAAGCCATTTAAAAAAAGTCAAGTAACGTTACCAATAGGCTCCGACTGACCTTCATGTCCCCTTAACCCTAAACTAGTACATGTCATCGGGCCAAACAATTGTACATCATAATATACAAATCAGCTCTAACACATTTTTGAGCTTACAATGTAAACTAAAGTCTAAATGCGTGAAATAACAAAATTAGCATATCGCGAAAGCCCAAAACACAACAAATACACAGCAAATCATATAACTAATAGATATTAACGAGACAGATAAGACGGTCCTCACCATCTCTATAGAGGTGAGCACGGTTGATGGACAGTCGTGCCAGAGGTCCACCACACCTCTGCCAGGATGCTCTGCATGCAAACATGGTCCAAACTGCCACTGCCACGGGAGGAAAGCAGCGTGAGAGTCCAATGGAGGCGCAATGAATGACTGTGTGACAGTGCGGAGATATGCGGAGGGGGAGGGGTGAACCGTGGACTTGAGGGGAGGAGAAAACGCTCATAATCCTCCCTCTTGCTGGATTCACTGGCACGATGGTCTTAAAGAAATTAAGTAACATGTATTTTTACTCCAATGCTTTTAACCACATGTGTATCTCCTTAATTTATGTTACAGAATTTTTTTTTTTTAATTCGCAAAACTGACACCCGTTTACTAAGAATAATTGTACCAGCAAACACTGAACAACTCCCTTAAAGGGATAGTTCACCCAAACTTTAAATCAGCCCATGATTTGAGATGGTCCTCACTGCAGAACATGAAATCCACGGGGAGGAGTCGGATCTAGATCCGACTCCTCCCACCTTACATACCTAAACCTACCCAGCTCCACCCCTTATCCCTAAACCCACCCCTAAACCTACCCAGCTCCACCCCTTATCCCTAAACCCACCCCTAAACCTACCCAACCCCACCCCTTAATCTGGATCCGACTCCGCCCCCCGGATCTCGTGTACTGCAATGAGGTGCTACTGGAGAATTTACTCACCCTCAAGCCATCCTAGGAGTATATGACATTCTTTCAGATTAATACAATCTGAGTTTTATTAAAAAATGTCCTGGCTCTTCTGAGCTTTATAATGGCAGTGAATGGCCGGTTTCTGTTATAAGTCCATAAAAGTGCATCCATCCATGATAAAAGTGCTCCACATGGCTCCGGGGGTTAATAAAGTCTAAAGTAAAACTGAAAGACTAAAATAAGTTTTTGGTTATTTTCATCCCAATTCTTATCTCTCCAAGAACATTCACATGGAGATTTAAGTGACAACCTAAGAATCAATACATTGCCTAATGTTCAAGGTTCCATAACCGAAAACTGTTCCCAGAATGTTTTTTGTGACAACTATCGGTTAGCTCCTTTATAATGTTTATTACACTATTCTGTTTAATAGTATCATGTCTAAGTACACAGTGTGCTTAGCTGTGTTGAAAAGCTGTACTGAGTAATAAAACAAGACACTTTTCAAAGCTCTGTGGCCTATTAATTAGTATACTATAATGAGATCTTGGCAAAAAAGATTACGCCTAACATACTTGCTGTTTTGTGTCTGTCATCTTGCTTCACCTGACCACATTAATCTAAATGACTCCATATGATCTTAAAAATTGAATTTTGGGATATCACTGGTTTGATGACACTGAATATTGTCTTCAAAAGTCCCATGCTTTGTAAACAACTGACAACCTAATTCGGACACTTATTTCACAGGCAGGGCTTAGATTAAAGTCCCCATGAAATCAAAATTGACCATACTTACTTTGTTTGCCTAAATTGATCGTTTTGTGGTGAACAATTCATCCGTGCAAGTCAATCCACACAAAAAATTTTTTTGGCTTCGTAATCTTTAATCAAATTCTGAAAATGCCCCTCCCCTCTGCCTTGGAGGACCTTGCCCGATGACGTAGGCTTGATGGTTTGGGTGTCTGCTTAACATCCGTAATCACGCCCCTCCAACTGACATTAGACAGGCACACAGCGTGTGAAAGGAGAGATAGCAAGGAGGTGCATTTTTCTAGATCCAATCAGGTGCTAGTTGGAAAAAAAAGCCACGCTCACTATTTTGCCCATAGACATCATATAGGTAGACGCCCTATCGACCGCTACTGCCTATTGGCACGGACGAGAATTGGAGCCGCCATCTTAAACCGGTCATCCGCTCCGCTCAGTGTAATCTGAATGGCAGGTGAAATGAGCTGTCACCGCATTAAATTAATCATATCTCACTGAATACTGAACTGATTTTCACGCGGTTTGTTTTGCTGCAAAGGTCATTCATGTAGCTATGATACATGACACATGGTTCGGCGTATTTTAATATCCATAGTAGGCTTAACAGTAATATAATATTCTGATATAAGAAAAAGTGACCAGACACAATATGTGTGATGAAGGATACAATCTATTTTATAAATCACACTATAAATATAATAAAGAAGCAGAAACAGATAGTTGCAGTAAAGTAAGATATTTTAATAAGTTGAAGAAACAATTTATGATTTGTGACACGCATACACACGAACAGACACACAAACAAACAAACACACACACACACACACACACACACACACACACACACACACACACACACACACACACACACACACACACACACACACACACACATAGAGCAATCCACTGGAAAAAGACATCGAAAGTTATGGCTTTTAAAGAGCTTGTGTTCTTTTGAAGGATTAGTCCCCGTCCGCCACCCCTGTCAAAAAAACTGTCATCTTTTACTCGCCCTTATGCTGTTTAAAACCTTTTTGGCCGGTACACACAGAACGCAGCCACAGAATCCACCGAACGCAGCCACCTGTAATACAAATTGAGAAGAAGCTTTTCAACGTGTTTGCATCAGTAATTTCTAAAAATCAAATTCGGACAACATTAAGCCTATACCTTTTTTATTGTATGTGGATGTGGGAGGGGGAAATGTCGAGACTAAAGCCCTATTCGGATTAACTTTACAAGAGTAGATGGAGTAAGTTAATAATGTAATTTTACCACAGGACTTCTGTAATATCAATAGCCAAATCGCATGTGATAAGATATAGGTTATCAATAAAACTAGAAGTTGGAGGGTTAACTCAATTTGCGCATCGCTGTCATGTGTATTATATTGCTTCCTGATATCATGTGCGCAAACACAGAGCAGTTGAATGCTTATCTGATAACCTAGAAGCTCTTGTAATTATTACTTTAACAGTTACCCCACCTCTCTCCATGCCGGGTGAACACCGGCTGATGCAGTAAACAGCATTTCACAACGAGTTCAGTACAGTAATAGCAAATATCCTAGCTCCTTCTCGATTATCTGGTAATATTCTATTCACAAAATACAACCAATAGTACGGTAATGTTAAGACTTACTTGTGAAAAGCCCTATTTTCGATGGTCCGGCGATTAGTACAGGAAAATGCTCCACAATGATCTGGCATCTAATCTGCTGCCACGCAACGAAACTAGGAATACGACCGGTTCAAGATGGCGGCCGGATTTCTCGGTTTCCAGCGGCCAATAGGGCATCTAGTCTCTACATGATATCTATGATTTTGCCTCATAAGTATTAACATCTTGAAACGTTCAGGTTTATAAATGGGGGTAATATTTGAAGGATGAACAAATAATGTTATAATGTTTAGGTCATCACATTAAAAATAACATTTAAATATAGGCATATATTTATATATAATATTTAGATAATAGTTTAGTTTTGAAGTGCTGGAAAAAGATGTGTGAAGTACTTGAAAGCATTTCACTATTCCAGCCAAACTTTCATGGCTACAGTTAGTGTTACTATATTAAATCCATGGTGAATGTTGCTGATCTGTGGACTTAAAGCCTTTAACTAGATCATTCACGGCACAATGTTTCTTCTGGTTTCCACGTCAGTGCTGTTTGATCTTATAGAGAGATGATTAATATAATGAGTAGCGCAGTTTCGTTCTTTCATTACGTTTGCCATTTGATTTTGCGCAACGTTGTGATGGTCGCGCCAGCGCGGATTTTGTCGGCAGGGAAAAAGGCCAAAGGAATCGTTCGGTTTGCGTACTGAAGCGGAAGCCTCGTACCGAAACGGTTCTGGCAACTGGTCAACATTAGACAAACATATTGGTCCGATTATTCATAAAGGAGTTTGGGCCATGCAAATTACGGGAGTTTCCCGGGAGAAATAACAAACCGGGAGGGGTCCGGGAGACAGGGCTAAAAAACGGGAGAAACCCGGGAAAAACGGGAGTGTTGACAGGTATGGATTAGACCTTAGTTCAATTAGGACATTTAAAGGAGCATTTCACCCATTTCAACATGAATCTTTATTGAAAGTGGATCATATATGTAGTCGAAATGTAAAATAATTTTTTAATTTGTTGCCCTCTTGACCGAGAAAAGACAGAAAATAACCGAAGGGTGCATTTGTATGAAAGACTACAACACCCACAATGCACCACATTGCACAGCTCCGCAAGCCACACCCACTAATCCGGAACTGCGCGCACATCAAAGAAATCATTCTTTCGTCAACAAGGCTAACGTTAGCTGCCACCAGAGTTTGAAATTCATTTCACGCAAAATTATGCGTAAGTGATAATGAAAGTAAAGAGACACACCGACCGGTCTCGTATCTCTCACAGAGGAGCGGAAGCATAAACGGCAGATCGAGAGAGGAACAGGCCTGATTTTATGTTGTGTGTGGACTTCAGTCTTCAATGAGGGGCTGTTGGCTTATACTTTCGTTGTGTATTTGTTCATTTTACTATTAAAATGTTTAAATGTTCGCCGATTCCAGCCTCCTTCTTCCCACAACAACAAACCCCGTTAACGTTAAGTTACATTGGCAAATTCATTAGTGAATTACTCTTCGTTTGTATTTCTTTCTGAATATGGTGTATTACTGCATGATACCTGGATGTTCAGTCAGGCGAAACTATGGTGGTTCACATCACAACACAAACGTCCCTTCGGTGAAATTCTCTGCAGCAGACGGACTCTATCTGTGTCCGTAGTGCACAGCGAGAGCACAGGCACAGCAGTCCGCCTCAGCTCGAGCCAGTCCGGGCTCCTCGACCGCGACAGGCAGCCGCCTCCTGTTCCTCCATCAGCCTCAGCTGCTCTTCACTATATTGCGGCTCGTAAAGATAGCCACGAACATCGGATTCGAGCAGCAGACTTTCAAAATCCTTTTCTTCCATATCATGTATAGTTTCTTCAGTCATTGTCATACTTCCTATCTCCACAGCGCTCGTTAGCTTAGCTTCCAAAAACAAGATGGCGGATATTGATTTCGGTTTCTGCAAGTGAAGTCCTACCCACTGATCTGTAATAGGCCTGTAGGGTGAGTGGGTCCCACACCCTTGAATAATAATGAGCTAATGTTTGTAGTCTTCCGTCCTATCGTGACGCAAAATGACGATATTTACGTCACGATAGGACGGAAGTAAAACACTTGAATCCTTTTTTCTCCCATCTCATAAAAAAAACAAGCAAAATTCCACCATCATTATAATATATGACTGGGTTTCTAACAATACAAACCTTAATGCAAATGGGTGAAGTGACCCTTTAAGTATCTTTTATAAATGTGCCTTAGAAAAAAACATTAATGGTGTGCATCTTGAGATATATCTTAATATTTTAAGATATGTCAGTGCAAGTTACTTTCAGTTAAAACATGCATTTAAGTCTGGGACTAGGTTTAAACCTTGTCTGTGAAACCAGGGGACACTTTGCAAGAATGATTCTGTAATTGTTTTGGTTATAAACCACATCATTACACTGAATTAGAACAAATGCAAGCCATATATTTAAAATAATATTTATATTATCTCCACAACTCATGTTCGCTGGAGCCAAGACAGAGTGACAAGAGGCAAGTTATATATACACAACTTTATTTAACATTATTGTACATTATTCAATAGCAGAGGAACATCAAAACAGGAAAAACAGAAGATCCATGAAGCACAGAGCAATCAGTGCCCTATAAAGGGAAAAACAATGACTATTACTCCATCATCTCATGGAAATATAGATCAATTAACAGGTATGTTTTTTTTATTTATATATATATATATATATATATATATATATATATTATATATATATATATATATATATATATATATATTCAACAACTGGAGTTAGGCGCTTTGGTTTCACAAGGTTTCCAATCTCTGAATAAGGAAATGGATTTACTTACCGTACATAGCCTGGTGAATTACTCTAACTCATTCCTTGTTTTGTACTCATGCACATCAGTGCTGTGTTGCTTGAACAGCTGGTGGGGAACAGAGAGAGTGTTTAGGAAACTTAAAAACAGGTGTAAGTTTGTGTGCATGTATGAGAGAAAATTTAAATGGAGTTACCAGTGCCCACAAGGCAGCTGTACTTCCAAATGCCAGTCCTACTCTCAGCATGTTTGGCTTGGAGGGATCAGGTTTGGATGCTGTATACGCATTTCTACTAACCACTGAAAAAGAGAGAAAAGCGATAATCAAAACAATCTATATTTAATGCAGTCAGATTTTTTTAGACAGGTTTAGTACCCGTTATATCTAAGTTGATAGTTTGTATATGAACGGATTTATTAACAAAAAGACAAAAACAAAATGTATGAAAACAAATCTTTGTCCTTTGCTTGTAATTCACCAACACTTGAAAATGGCCATATCATTAAGACATACTAGACTGCATATATATGGACATTATAAATGTGCACATTTTATTCTAAAATGTATATATATATATATATATATATATATATATATATATATATATATATATATATAATAAAATATATATTATATATGCATTGGCTGCAATGTTGCTAGTCTTGCTAAGCTAAGAAAGGTCAGGCCATAACGTACTCCTTTGCTAATATAAGGCGAGTGAACACATTTACCAAGGAAATGTACTGGGACTAACGTTATAATGTACGCCTAATATAATTCGCATTGCCGTACTCACTCTTATTGACAGTCGTAGTCCGCAACAATAACCGGCCGAGAAGCATTTTGACGGTGTTTCTCTACCAGACAAAATTCGATCTTTGCTCGATTGTCTTTCCTTCCTGCAGCCAGGACTGGATGACCTAGTGGCACGTAGAGTAATCGATCACTAACATTCACCTCCATACAGTGTAGACATTTGGCTTTGACCCTGACAATTTCTTTTTGTGTATGTGAAATTTCCCCAAAACAATAAAAAGAAACAACAACAAATAACTTGAATATAAAAAATAATATTAAACTTTTAAATAAAAAAATAATTATTTATGTTTTCATTGGAATAATACATGCATATATCAAAATTATTTATATTGGATATAATATCTGTTTTCTTTCTAATAAAATTTTCCATATTCACCCAAAAATGATTGGGTATACACAAAGGATAGACAATAGATTATTTTCTGTTTAACAAAATCTCAGGAATAATCAATATCTAAGCGAAATATCCAAAACATTCTTAAATATAATTTAAATGTAACCTTTTTTACTTTATTATTTAAACAGTATTTTTCACAACGACTCCAGACATTAGCCCAGTTCACATTTCAGAAACATTGATTATAATAATTGTAATTATAACGTCAAAAAGGCAAACTGTCATTTTCTTACACTTTGTGTATTTATCTAATATAATTATATATCTTAATTTCATAATAAATTAAAATAAAAATTTAAATATATATTTCATCCCCGCCTCGGAAATGCTGCACACTCGACGCATGCGCAGTTCATCGTTTGACCCGGGGAGAAGCAGCGTCGCCATTTTGGTTCTGAAGGGGGGCCTGCTGTCACCACGTGAAGTCGAGGAGCCCCAGACAGCGAAGTTCGGGGGGCTTTTACGATACAGCAGACAATCCGGCCAGAGGATCGCGGATTCCGATTCATGATTAGAGCAAAGTCACGGTGATCAACACTCAAAAGCTAGAAGCATGCCTTCGATAACTCTGCCGCCGAAGGAGAACGCTCTCTTTAAGAGAATATTGGTAAGTTGGGGGAAATATATCTGCAAACGAACGCTGGATCGTTAATAATAGAAAGGAAGCGTGTGCCAGTCGCCTTCCTATTTTAGCCAAGATCTCTCTCTGCTGACCTCACGAGAAATCTCCTAAGAGTCTTTTGCAAGCTAAGAGAGAGCATTGGCGTTGCTTTAATACTCGTAACATGACTATTAGCTCATGCACATTCACGCACTTTGAGAGCAGATGAACTTGCCTGACACCGAGCAGCTAACTACCTTAGCACGTTAAGCGCAAAGATCAGTGATTTGATAGCTGTGGCAGGAATAACCATTAAACAGTGCTTTAAGTCGCTTTATACAGCTGTACCAATAATATCATGTGGTGTTTGAGAGTTTCGTGCTTTAAATCATGTCAAAACACGGAGTTGAATCGATTAGTTACCGTACAAGTTAACAGTATGAAAGTTAATCCATTTAAAGCAACACCAACCGCCAAATAACAGCAGTGCATTAAAGCACGAAGGCAATATTGCTATAGTTACGTTAGTCTGTACAGAATTGTTACGCAAGTTTAATTGGGAAAAATACTTTAAATCCACTTTTATTATTGTGTATTGACACTTTTATTAGTAAGTTACCTGACCGCCACGCCTCAAAAACGGCTGTCAGATTTTGACTGGACAAACTAACTCATTAATCATGTGTGGTGGTTATTTCAGGGATCATACTAGATAGATTTTGGTTAACATGTGTAATGCAAGATGAGTCAATTTTTGATATTAAGTGTCTGCAATATATATTGATTAACCCGGTTAAAGGTAGGGTAGGCAATTTGTTTTACAAAGATTTTTGTTATAATGGTTAACTCTTTCACATCCTGATAGCAATCAATATTATTAGTGGTCTTAATATTAAAACGTACATATATTTTCTGTTGAAGTTTCAGGACCAATTTTTTTTTCGTCCAATCATTTAATTCGGTCCGAATACATTGTTATGATGTCCTTCCTACCTGTCAAAGTATGTATTTCCATACTTCCAAGCACCCTGCTCATGCAGACATCACACATCATCAGCGTGCCTGGCACTGTAAACAAACAGCAGTCATCTTTTATAGTTCCTCCTGAACCAAAACAACAAGCTTCTGCTGCATTCACGACATGTTGTAACCGTAATTATAAGATGGCAACCTGTGATGTTCTACCCGGAGCTGTTCACGTCCTTAGACTCAGATTTATGCGTTTCTATGTCAACACTATCAATGCTGAAATGAATGTGCAGCAGTCAGGTGGTACAAGTAGGCCTAAGTGTTCTGTAAGTTAAGTTTATTATTATGGTAATGTTATGTGCTTTGAGATATTAGGTAATTTAATGCCATCTCATGACGCTTTGCAGAATCTGCTGCACGTGTAAGTGTTTTGGTGCTGTTCTGTTTTAAAGGAGGAGTGTCTTTGGAGATGCTCTGAAGAGTGGGATATCATTCTTTCAAAGCTAGCTTGTTAAACTCCCTACCATTAAGTTTAAATGAATTAGTTATAATTTGCTTTTATAAATTTGACATTTATTATTTGTGAATAATTATGAGTACACTAGTATATAGATGGCCCCAAAGAAGCTGACACTCTTTGGCTAAAAGCTGTAGAACCTTAATTGTGATTTTATAGATTTTTAATCTAGTTAATGCAGAAACCAAAAGCAAATGTATTCTGGGAGACTAGCTTGACAGGTTGGCTGTGTCTCAAAACCTATTAACAGAAACCAAACACTTAGGTCTAGTTAGACAACTACACCTTTATGTCTAGTTAGACAATAGTCTAGTTAGGGTTTGAGACACAGCTGGTCATATCAGCTGGTTATATGAGCTGGTTAAAGCCAGCAGCCATGTCACCCTGTAGCCTAAGACTGGTTGCCCACTGATGCGAAGCAAGCTTGAGCTTGGTTAGTACCTGGATGGGAGACCTCCTGGGAAAACCCGGTTGCTGCTGGAAGAGGTGTAGTGAGGCCAGCAGGGGGCGCTCACCCTGTGGTCTGTGTGGGTCCTAACGCCCCAGTATAGTGACGGGGAGGGGACACTATACTGTCAAAGAGTCCTTCAGATGAGATGTAAAACCGAGGTCCCGACTCTCTGCGGTCATTAAAAATCCCATGGCACCTCTCGTAAAGAGTAGGGGTGTAACCCCGGTGCCCTGGCCACATTCCACCCATTGGCCCTCGCCAATCATCAATTATCCCCATTCACTGAATTGGCTCTATCACTCTCTCTCCTCTCCACCTATTGATGGTGTGTGGTGAGTGCACTGGCGCCATTGTACTGTGGCTGCTGTCACATCATCCAAGTAGATGCTTGGAGGTTGAGGAGAGATCCCCTGATATGATTGTAAAGCGCTTTGGGTGTACAGTAGTACATTTGAAAGCGCTATAAAAATGCCTCATTCTTCATATGACTACTCTGGATGTATGAGGCTATTTCCAATAGTTGTCTATCAATCCAAATGATGCACTTTTTTTATGAAATTCTTTGTGCTTTTGGATACTCAACAGCTGCTTGTCCAGTCTTTGCTCTTAGTAATGTGTATTAATGACCAGTTGTGAAACAGCCCCAAGTAGTTTATTACTAATTATTAGACTATCCTGTCTTTTCTTGTTCCAGAATACAAAGTTAGACATTTTAAGTCATCTGACGTTGTTTTTTTTTTTTTTTTTTTCGTTTTCTAACATACGTTTCTCTTCTGGCACATGGAGGGAGCTTGAATTGCTAGAAGTCTTTATTGTGATTTAAATTTTTTCAACACTACTTTTAGTCATGATAATGTGAACAGCAGTGGCTAATGAGCTCTGTCCATTAAACATGCTTATGTTAGAAGGGCATTCCTTCACGTTACTGTTATGTTGATATTTGGCAGACAGCTATCATGGGATGTCAAAACTGTTGTGGTGACCAAAGTAGATTGGAATCTGTTTGTAATCAACGTCTCACCATCATAGCCTTTTTTCTTCTGAGCCTGCCACAGGCGTTTTAGTAGCATTGTCATGGTTCATGGTTGATTTGAGTAATTTTCCGGTCTGAATAATTATGGAACAATATTTGCTTTTTATTCAGGTTTCTATAGTACAAAATTAGGAATTTCAACAAAAAAATGTATCATACAAGCAGATAGAGAGGTGGACTAAAAGTATAATTTTCTCAATTTTAATGGATTCTAATTTTTATGACCCAATATCAATTCTTAAATCCCAAGAATCTTTTAGTCTATGCTGTTTTCACTTGGTGAATAAAAAAAACTTTGTAGTACGCCTCCCATCCAATAAATCACAGTAAGCTTTGTGCAATGTTACTTCTGATGTGAAACAAAGTCTCAGCTTTCAAATTCTGTCCATTTTATTACAAAATTCAAAAAATAAATACTGTTTTGGTGCTCTTTAATGTTGTGTGATGGTTTGTGCAGCAGCGCACGTGAACTGATCATCTCTTCTGCTTGACTACTAGTTACAGCACCATATAAACATGAACGAACATCAGAAGGAATGTTGAAAGATACAGTACAACTTACCGAAATCCGTGTCATGTCACGTAATCGATCAATCAGTGTTTCAAATGTGGGAAGACAGCAATAAAACCGTTTGTAATGTTACATTTACCTCAGAAAAGCCTTTCAAAAACCATAAACTTGTTAATCAGCTTGAAAATCAGGTAAGTGAATGTTATTTCGAGAAAAACAGTGAAAATAAAAATATTTACAGATTATGTTTACCAAAAATAATGCTGTATGAACCATTTGTTAAATATGGTCTGAACAATTTTTTGGAGGTCTGGAAAAGTATGGAATTTTAAAATGGAAAATGTGTAGGAACTCTGCATTGTGAAGTACTTTAATAAGAGTTACATCAAATATACAGCAGATCTGTAAGGGGGAAGTTGTTACAGAAGGTGCAGCCGCCTTCTCAGATTTTTTCTTGATTATTCAGCGCATGTCTTTGCAGGAATTCATGAAATCTTTTAACCTTTGTGTTCTCTTGTGTCGTCACAGAGTGCCAAGGTGATTCACATTTGTATCATAGACTGTGTGTACAGTGTACAGAAGCTGTTCATCTCCAACCACACCTCTCTACTGTACTGTCATTTTGCCTAATACACAGTGAAAATGTTTTTAGTGAGCGTGCTTTTCCCGTTTTATGTCTTGCAGAGATGCTACGAACACAAGCAGTACAGAAATGGCCTCAAGTTTTGCAAACAGATCCTGTTCAACCCGAAGTTTGCCGAACACGGAGGTAAGACCATTCTCGGACATTAAGTACTTAATTTTCTCATCATTTTGAATAGTTTAGTTGGTTGAGCACATGATCATCTCTTTTTTTCCCCCATCCCTCAGAGACCCTCGCAATGAAGGGACTGACTCTGAACTGCTTGGGTCGAAAGGAGGAGGCGTATGATCTAGTGCGACGAGGTTTACGAAACGATCTGAAGAGTCATGTCTGTATCCTTAACACTTTTCCCATTGACAGTAGATTCATGAAAAGCATTGTCAAAAGAAGTATTAGTAATTTTTGCGTACATATGAACATTGTACGTAACTACTAGTGAATGAAACCCAGTTGGAGGTACTTTGTAAATTTTAATTTTAGGTGCATGGCAACTGAAATAAGAGTTAAAGCAACACTATGTAAAAAATTTTACCTTAAAATAATGTTTCCAAAATCTTATCAGTGGTTCATCAAGTGATTCGCTTTCACTGGCACTATGGAGCTTCGGGGTTCGGGTAGTAACCCGACCACAAAAAGAACTACAAAATTCGACTGCATTACGTCAAGCGCTACAATAGTCATTATTTAGTTTTTCTTCGTTTCTGATGTCGCAATACATCATCCTTTCATGAAATCATGTAACACACTCTACCTTGTCTGTGGACATCGTTCATTCTAAAGCCGGTGCTGGATAAACAGCGAGCGTGCGTGCGATGCTAGGCTAAATTATTTACGACAGCGGTAATGGACAATTAAGTTTCCAACCAGTAGGGCGACCGAAGAGGAAAAGTTACTTGGTGTTGCTTTAAGTGTGACCGTTTTTATTATTATTTTTCTTAATTTATTTTTTAATGTAAATATTTTTTTTTAAATAATAGTAGTAATAACAATTATTTATTTCTAAGTGATATTGATATAATCACAACATGTTGGGCTAAATTGTGCTGCCCTTACATACAAGCACTGCAAACCTGGAGTGCTTTTAAATTTTTTTTTTATAAATAGCGATCACAATTTTTAGCAAAAAAATCGATTTGTCAGAATTTGATTCCCCCCCTCACACACAAAAAATAAATTCAGTTACAGGCGCAGTGCAGTTTCCTGTCCTTAACTCTTCTTCAGGTTGGCACGTGTACGGTTTGCTTCAACGCTCGGATAAGAAGTATGACGAGGCCATCAAGTGCTACAGGAATGCTCTTAAATGGGACAAAGACAATCTGCAGATCCTCAGAGATCTCTCACTGCTGCAGATCCAAATGAGAGACCTCGAAGGTTACAGGGTAAGTTATTTTGAATGGAAGTGATTGTATAACTATGTCAGGAAATTACTATGTTCCATGGTAAAAGCCAGTTAAAATACTGTTGATTTATATTTTGTCAAGTCATCCTTTCACTTTAATTATGGTGATATGTTTTGTATTATAATTCATATTTGTATTTATATTAAATTTGAAATATGTACATTATAAGAATTGTCATTTCTCTCTCACAGGAGACCAGGTACCAGTTACTGCAGTTGCGTCCAGCTCAAAGAGCCTCCTGGATCGGATATGCCATTGCGTACCACCTTCTGGAAGATTATGAGATGGCGGCTAAGATAGTGGAAGAGTTCCGCAAAACACAACAGGTATTTTTTCATTACTTCCTTGCAGTTATGTCATCTGCACTGTTTATTTTTGTGATAGCTTGGGTAGGGGACAATTTTGAATGTCACTGAGGATTGTGGATGATTGTATTTCAGACGTCTCCAGAGAAAGTGGATTACGAGTACAGCGAGCTTTTGCTGTATCAGAATCAGCTGTTGAGGGAGGCCGGGCTTATCAAAGAAGCCCTCGATCACCTGACCAACTATGAAAAACAGATCTGTGACAAACTGGCTGTAGAGGAGATACGAGGTGTGTTTTTATAAATGTGTCAGGGGGGTGTTCAATAATGTGTCAGTTATTGGCTGATATTAGAGGGTCTTGTATTTGTATTTTTTCAGCTGATTGGATGTTTAACTGTGCATACTTTATTTTTTTACTCATAGATTAACTTTGCTTTAGATATTAACTAAGTGAGCATTAGATGGCAGCAGACACAAATTTAATAACACTGTTAAATGTTTTAGCAAATCTCAAATTGAATATTCATATTTAAATACTGCACAATATAATGTTGTGATGCCTAAATTCACTTATAAATTTCTTTAGTTATTTAACTATTTTTCAAAAGGGGGTCAGTAAGATTTTGTTTTAATGTTTTTGAAAAAAGTCTGTTACGTTCATCGAAGATGCAAATTTTGATTTGATCAAAATACAGCAAATTAATATAATATTGTAAAATATTATTACAATATAAAATAACTGTTTTCTATTTGAATACATTTTAAAATATTCTTTATTCCTGTGATGGTAAAGCTGAATTTTCAGCATTATTTCTTCAGTCACATGATCCTTCAGAAATCACTCTAATATGCTGATTTGATGCTCAAGAATCATTTCTTATCGATGTTGAAATCAGAATCTTTGTTGAGTCGTATGATCAAAGAACAGCATTTATTTTAGAAAGAAATCTTTCTAACATAATATATGTATTGCCCACTTTGATCAGTTTAATGCGTCCTTGCTGGAAAAAAAGCATTCATTCACCCCAAACTTTTGAATGGTAGTGTATTTTTAATTTATTTAGACAAAACAACACCATTTAATATGAATCTGTATATTACCGATGTTAGCTAGAACTTTAATAAGGGTGCATCCTTTTGTGTGTTGTCTGGGAACCCGTGTATCATGCACTGTCACAGTTTCTCTCAAGCAAGATGTGTTGGTATGTGTGTAGGAGAGCTGTTTCTGAAGTTAGACCGGGCTGGTGAAGCTACGGAGGTTTACCGCCGACTGCTGGAGAGAAACCCTGAGAACTGGAGCTACTATCAAGGGCTGGAAAAAGCACTCAAACCAAGTAAACACATTATCCTGAACGCAGCAAATCGTGGCTGATTTCCATTTCTATTATCCCTTATTATGTCATGCTGCTTTCAGAGAGTGTCGAGGAGAAGCAGAAAATCTATGAAGATGCCTGGGTTAAGTATCCTAAAGGCCTGGTGCCAAGAAGACTTCCTCTCAGCTTCCTCACAGGTCAGTCTTGTCAAATCAATAAGGCTGTTATGCTCCCATAATGTGTCTGTGTATATGACCGCATTAGTTTCTCGCAGGTGAGAAGTTTAGAGAGTGTTTGGATCGCTACCTTAGGATGAACTTCAGCAAAGGATGCCCACCTGTCTTTACCACACTCAAATCACTCTACCACCACAAAGACAAGGTGAGATGACAATATGACCTAGAGATGTGTAGAAATTTCTGCACTTCAACAAATAAGATAATTTCTTTCCGTCTTTTGCAGGTAGCGATTATTGAGAGATTAGTTGAGGGCTATGATAAAAAAGTTTAAGAACCTGTAAAATGTTCAACCAAAATGGTGAGTACTTTTAATGACCGATTTTAATGAATGATGGCAGTTGAAGTAATAGTATCATAGGAATAGTATTTTAGACTTTAGTTAAATACGATTGTTATTTTTTTCTTATGCGTGCTATTTTTATGATTATTTTAATTCTATGTAAAGCCCTTTGAATTACCATTGTGTTTGAAATGTGTTATAAACAAACTTGCCTTGCCCTGTAATTGTGTGGATGGTGCCAAATTTCTCACTGTGGACATGTTGCTGAATTTGTAGATGATGGGAAAATGGAGCCACCCACCACTCTACTGTGGGTTCAGTTTTTCCTGGCCCAGCATTTTAACCATATCAGCAAACAGACGCTTGCCCTCGAATACATCAACACAGCCATTGAAAGCACCCCACCCTCATAGAGCTCTTCCTCATCAAGGCGAAGATATACAAGGTAAAACACACTCAGGTTGAGGAAACAAACTGAGGTACTTTGCATTAGGAGTTAACGAAATGACACACCTTTACGTTTGAGAAGTGTTTCAAAAATATTCTCGAGACCTGAACCATTAAACAGAACTTGAGAGAGTGACTTGTTTTCCATCTCGCTCTTGTTCTCTTGAAAGCATGCGGGTAACATCCGTGAAGCTGCTCGATGGATGGACGAGGCCCAGGCTCTGGACACGGCTGACCGCTTCATCAACTCCAAGTGTGCCAAGTATTTGCTCAAGGCTGGCCTTATCAAGGAGGCTGAAGAGATGTGTTCCAAGTTCACACGGGTTAGTGTGGTTAAGCTCAAATGACACCAATTATTGCATATACACTAACAGGGCTTGACATTAACAACTGCCAACCCGCAGGTGGATTTCAGCAGTTGTGTATAAAGCAGTCATTCCTACTAGCCACTTAGGCGTGTTGAATGTTATATATAATAAATATATACATTTTAAAATTGTAGTTATTTTAAACTATTGTATTTAACTCATTCTCGCATACTTTGTGCTCTCACCAAAAGTGCACGCATATAAAGCCGCATCTCAGTACTAAATAGGTAAAAAATAGTTTTTTTTCACTGCTTATTGTGCTTAAACAGTCAAATACACATGAAATGTCAAAATGACGGTCTTGGCGAGTATTCACGTAAACAGTCAATTATGTTTTAAGTGAACTTAATAAGTTGAGAAAGGAAACGCATGTGTAACAGAATGATAGATCCGTGCATCAGGTTTTAAAGTGACAGCAACCTAATACCTGCTGCGATTATTATGAGCAAGCAATAGGGGAAAAACCCATTTTACACCTTTTTTGCTGGTGAGCAAAAAAGTTAATGTCAAGCCCTTTACACTACAATTAAGTAGTGGGCTCTGTAAGATTTTGTTCAAGAAATTAATACTTTTATTAACAAAGAATGCATTAAACGTATCTGAAGTGACAGTAAAGGCATTTAAAATGTTACAAAAGTTTTTTATTTCAAATAATGCTGTCCTTCTTATTAATCAAAGAGTCACAATTTCCACAAATTCAACTTTGCCTTTACTGGAATAATTTTCATTTTAAAATACATTAAAACAGATAACCATTATTTTTAATTATACTATTTCCCCATAGTATACTTTTTACTTTACATTTGATTGGTTAAATGCAGCCTTTGTGAGCAAAAAATACTAAAAATACATAAAGTCTTCATGACCCCAAACTTTGAATCCAAGTATGTTCCTTTAGCTAACAAGTTCATTCAGTTGGAGGCAATCTTGGTTGTTTTTTTGCCTGTAGTGTATCACAATAGAGAGAGGCCAATTACGCGGAAAGACTATGTTTCAGTGATGTTTAAGAAGTCATTTTTTTCTGACATTTTTCACCAAACATAAAAAAACGTTTCAGTTTTGTCAAGTTAATGCCCACTTTACAGTAAAATCTGACTGGTAATGCTTTAACCGTTAATTCACTTAGCACTTGTAACTAACTGGTGGGACTTGCTTTCCTTTTGACCTTTCATATTGACCTTTTTAATTTCTCATTTATTTTTCCAGGAATGGTCTGTCTTGGCGCCAAAAACACATCAATCTGAGTGTATCTGATCTTTGTTGTTTCCTGCAGGAAGGAACCTCTGCGGTAGAGAATCTGAATGAGATGCAGTGCATGTGGTTCCAGACAGAATGTGCTCTGGCCTACAAGTCCTTGAACAAGTACGGAGAGGCTCTGAAGAAGTGCCATGAAATTGAAAGGGTAAGTCCCTACAGCATTACACACGGTCAGATGTTTACCTCAATTTTTAATCTGTAGTTTAATACCTCAATGCTAAATCTGTTGGTTTAACACAAAGCTAGTTCAAGATGAATGATCTGAAATATCCTGACACTTTCGTCTTGCTGTTCACAGCATTTTGTGGAGATAACGGATGACCAGTTTGACTTCCATACATACTGTATGCGGAAGATGACGCTGCGCTCCTATGTGGATTTGCTCAATCTAGAGGATGTGTTGCGTATGCACCCTTTCTACTTCAAGGCAGCACGTACGGCCATCGAGATCTACCTCAGCCTTCACGATAACCCGCTCTCTGATGACAACAAGGAGTCGCAAGCCGACAACGGTAACTTCATGCACACTAAACCAACTCAACACATTCAAACCTCAGAGGCCCATCCTTGCTTTTTGGAGAAAGTTTACAAAAATATGAGGTGGTTTTGTTTTCTAAATAATTGTTTATTCTGTAGCCAACCTGACAGACAAGGAACTGAAGAAATTGCGCAACAAACAGAGACGTGCCCAAAAGAAAGCCCAGTTAGAAGAGGAAAAGAAGAATGCTGAAAAAGAGAAACAGTTAAAGAACCAAAAGAAGAAAAAGGAAGAGGACGAGGAGGAGATTGGAGGACCTAAAGAGGAGCTCATACCAGATAAACTTGCTAAGGTGTGTAT
The DNA here is from genome assembly GCA_036326025.1 of Chrosomus eos. Classification (NCBI taxonomy): domain Eukaryota; kingdom Metazoa; phylum Chordata; class Actinopteri; order Cypriniformes; family Leuciscidae; genus Chrosomus; species Chrosomus eos. The sequence continues at coordinate 12,563,587 of CM070835.1, read as the reverse complement.
GTTTACACAGCCACTTAGAGGATAAAGTATTTTGATTTTTCATCACATTGTCATGTTTTTGTCTAGATTGAGAGTCCTCTAGAAGAAGCGATTAAGTTCCTGACTCCTCTGAAGAACCTGGTAAAGAATAAAATAGATACGCACCTGCTGGCCTTTGAGATCTACCTCAGGAAAGGTGACCATGCTGATGAGCTCAACATAGTGATTTATAACGTTTCCGGTTCTGTGATTTAAAACTCATAATGTGTGTTTGTGTTTGTAGAGAAGTATCTTTTGATGCTGCAGTCTGTGAAGAGAGCGTACTCATTGGACCCCGATCACCCCTGGCTCCACCAGTGTTTGGTGCGATTCTTCAAAGGAGGTACATAAAGGCGGACATACTTTCCTCACAAAGAACAAAAGCATACAAGTCAACTAAGATTTGTGTTTGTTTTCAGTGTCGGACAGTAAGGACATGCCTGAGGCAGTGCAGACGGTTCTGAAGCAGGAGATCACAAAACTGTTTGGCGAGAGTGACCCCAAGACTTTCAACAAGAACTTCCTGAGCAAACATGCAAACTCAATACCACACAGAGTTGCAGGTACCCACTTGTGATGTTGCTGAACTTTTAGAAACCAATATTTTTGAAACTTCTATTTTCTTACAAAAAGTATAAGTATACACTATCGTTCTATAATGTGGGGTCTGTTTTTATTTGTAATCTTTTGAAAGAAATTAATAATTGAATTCAGCAAGAATGCAGTAAAATGATCAAAAGTGACAGTAAAGACATTTATAATGTTAAAAAAGATTTCTATTTTAAATAAATGCTGTTCTTTTGAACTTTAAATATTCATCAAATAATCTTGAAAAAAAAGTATTAGAGGTTCCACAAAAAATATAAAGCAACAGTTTTCAACATATATAATAATAAAAAAATGTTTCTTGAGCACCAAATCAGTATATTAGAATGACTTCTGAAGGATCATGTGGCACTGAAGACTAGAGTAATGATGCTGAAAATTCAGCTTTGCCATCACAAATTACATAAAAAAAAAGAAATGAAACCAGTTATTTTAAATTAAATAATTTTAAAATACTTTTTTGATCAAATAATTGCAGTCTTGATGTGTAAGATACTACTTTCAAACCTCACCAGCCCCAAACTTTTACTAAGCGTTATATTTATACTTAATTTGATTACAAATAATAAAAATGAAACAATAAGAGTGATGAAACGCACTCAATCACATTGCTGCTTGTTCGCGTAATCTTGAACTACACCTATTGTCATTTTTGCTCATGATTGTCTCCTTACTGCTTTGTTGTTGTAAAACTTTTTAGTATTAGCATGCCACTAAATTCTTTTAGCTGTGTATTTAGAATCTTCCTGTTTTGTTTGCAGCTGCTAAGATGATGGTCTTTCTGGACCCGTCCTCAGAGAGCATGGCCGCTGAGCTGGCTACTTCTTTAAACGAGCCCCTAACAGGCAGTACCATTCAGGTACAAGAACTATAAACATAACAGTGTACATTTGATGATATTTCACAAGAAAAGAATGATGCTACATCTCTCATTTGTATGTGACTATTAGACGTGCACCGAGGCGCTCCAGGCTTTGAGGGACGGCAGTCTGGGCTCGCAGCAGGAGAAATTTATCGAATCATACCGCGTTGCTTGCCACGGTGTCTATCCCTACGCTGTAGCCTTCATGCCCCCCGGTTACCAGGACAACTCTGCGGTGACCACCAACGGAGACCTGTCCCCCTGCGACCACGAGGACATGCCCAATGAGATGTGAGCATTTCAGGAAGTGAGCAGGGTGGCCGTTTTATGGCCGTCAGCATTTTGAGACCAGACGCCCCACAGAGGTTGAGACTCCACTGCACTAACGAGACCAGTTACCTTCTGCCTTCGCATCTACTCACAGGAGCGAGTGAGCAAGCAATAGGGGAAAACCCCGTTTTACTCCTTTTTTTTTTCTTTCTATCTTGTTTTTTTTTTTTTTTTTATATGGCCAATGGCGTCTCTTATGCTAGAACAGAATAAACGGTATTACAGAGAAAGATTGATCAAGATGGTCACAGTGAACTCATTGGGCCTAATTCCTGTTTATCAGACACATGCATCTTGCTTCTCATGTTTTTAAGAGTAATTTATATAAAATAATATTAAAGAGAACCGAATAATATCAGGAGGAGCAATACTATTGGTCCTGGTTTGTCTTGGGTGGTCGTGTGCCAAACCTGTGGGGCGGACCTTTTAGATGCAGATGACGGCATCTGGGGAGGGGGGTGGGGGGGAGTGTGTGGGAGTGAATTAATGTGGCATTGTGTTGCTGGGTGCAAAGCAGTTCCAGGATCAGCCACCAGGTGAAGCCAGCAGTCGAAGACTACCGTGTCAATCGGAGGTGACTCGGCCAATTCAGCCGATTTAAAGGTCACCTGGAGTGTCGAGGAGAGGCAGATGTGCATCTCTTTAATTTTTTTTTTCCATTTCCTCTTCTGCCTTTCGGTTATTCAGTGAATGTCTAAGAGGCGGCAGTGGCTTCTGTTGGACCTTTTACTGTGACTGTGTTTCTTTTGGGTTTGTTTGGCTTATTTTATTTTTCACCCACTCATTGTTTGGGTTCTCCTTATGCTGGTTTCAACCTTTCTGTTTATGATCCCCCCCCCACTACATCAAACATACCACTGTCTGAATTCTGAAAAAATGTCCCGTCATTTGACATTCACACAGTTACAAATAAAACAAAATAACATAACGGTGATGCACTTCTCCTTTTGTTTTTAATTTCCATATTTGGTTGTACACTGTAAGATGTAACCATTTCATTTCTAAGAAAATACAGACCACAAGAATTTGCAGAGGCTGCTAAAGTTAAATTTGTGCTTATGAGTATTTGTTTTACATTTACTCCTTTAGGTGTTACTTTTACTGGTTGTTTGGAAAAAAGATGACTTTTAAAATATATTAAACTGAACTATAGCCTCAATTCATTTTCTATAGCAATGGTTCTCAACCTTTTTGACTCCAAGGCTCTCCATGTTCCACAACAATATTTGAAGGCCAGTTCTTTGTAATTTATAAAATTCTTCATTTTGATTCAGTAATTTTTCTGTAAGTATTTTGCAATCGTAGTTTCTAGCCTGTAAACTTGCCTTGGTCCAGGTCTAGATGTCACACTTTTGAGATTAGGATTCCTCAAATATTCAGGTTTTTCCATATAGCTGTTGGAGTGAATTACGATTAGACACATCTTGATTTTGTGTTTGTTTTTTGGCCTATAATTTTAAGTCAATTGGTCGAGTACTTCTGTGCTACAGTTATATAGAAGTATTTTGTTTATATACTTTTTTTACGCTCCATTTTGACCCATCTTCATAATTATTTGTCTAAAAATCTAGGTATGAAGAGTAGTTTCACAAATGTTACGACAACATATTCATGGATGTATTATTTTGCTTGTGATGTAGAAGTAATTTTAGACTTGTGTAATCCCACACTTGTTTAGAGTCTGGCTTTGGGCACCGCATCTGTCGGTCCGTTCTCATGTTGGCTCTGAGAGCTGAGGAAAGTGTGGTCCAGGTTAAGGTATGTAGTGATGAACTCTGGGAAATCATTCTTCTGCACTATCTCTAGAAATATGGACACAGCAGTCATCAACCTCTCTCTGTCTCTAAAGAGGGAGGAAAGAGAGAAAAGGTCAGTATTTCTCAATGTGAGCTCTTGGGCAATCAGGTGGCAAAGCTCTGTAACAAATGTACAATGGTAATTTAGACAAACAACTATTTTTTTTAATACTACATTTTTCTGAGATATTGTTAAGACCCCTGGGGGACATTAAATAAAATCCAATAAAGCAGTATTCATTCAGCTACCAATAATATATATGACTGAATTCTGACTGGAGTAATGTTGAAAATAGACAATATATACACAACAATGTGAAACAACCTACAGTTCAGTATTATTTTAATATTTATATACTATTATATTTTTTTTTAATTAGCTTTTATTTTTATATTTTAAGTTTAATTTTAGTTTACAAGCTGTAGTAATTTTAATTATGTGCTTTTGCCCTTTTAGTTTTCTTAGTTTACTTCAACTTATTTCAGTTAGTTGCCATGGTCACATTTCTAATTTTTGTTTTTTAGTTAGTCATCTTATATTTATAATTTATTTTAGCTTTATTTCAATTACTGAAAACAATTTTAATTAACTCTTTAATATATATATATATATATATAAATAAATCCGTTTTTCAGAATAGTATAATTTTGTAAAATCCAAGTAAGCTTTATTGGAAAATCTTTAGACAATCTTTAGTTTTTCAAGCTTGTTCAGTGAACCATAAACAATTACTGCACATGAACCTGTGGAACAGCACTTAAGACAATTAACAGTTTACCGGCATCAGTGAACGTCCCATTTAGTCCTACTGCTGCTGGCATGAGGGTTGCGCACCGTTTTTGGTTCCCATAAGAACCTTCTTAAAATAATTTATTTTCTTAGTGCGAAGGACATTTTAATAATATAAAGACCCCTTTTCCACTACAAGGAACCTTTTTGTGCAATGGAAAGATTCCATGGATGTTAAAGATTCTTTATGGAACCATTGATGCCAATAAAGAACCTTTCTTTTTAATTGTGCAGATGTGAACAGAGAACAATAAACTGCACTGTCCGTAATGTAAGATCTGATCTGATCCTCCTTTGTTCAGGGTCTCAAAACTTCACTGAGTTAGACTAATAAACTATATAACTTTAAGGGGGAGTTTAACATTTTTTAAGTACTTTATTTTATTAGTGTATAGCCTATATTGAATTTTAATATATTTTTATATATTTATATATATTTAATATATTTTATATCTTATAAATAAAGAGTTATTTTTTCATATCGTCCCCAAGAACATCCTATAACCATGGTCACTACAACACATGGTCTCTTGTTGCTTTAATCCCACTTCATTTTGTGTGTACATTTCAACAAATGTATTTCATCTATACAACATTTCTACCTGTTTGTTTGGCAATTTATGGCTGCCTTCAGATCTCCCATCAGATCGTCAGCCAAGCTGCTGACTAGAGCTCGTGTCACCACCATCCCATCATTCTCCAGTCTCACCTGGTGCCGGATCCACTGCCAAACCTAATAAATGCAGCCTCTTAGAATAAGAGATGGCGTTGTATTGTACCATGTGAGCTGGGCAGTGCTGTGAACTGACCTGAGATCTGGATATCTCAGCAGTTGCTGAATCCTCAACCTTCCCCAGATAGAAGAAATGACCTCTGCCTGTTGTTAAAAGTTAATATCCATAAAACCTCAAATTTTCTGAGCACAAAGCATAAAAGTGTTGTTTAAAAAAAAAACTGTTTTGTACCTGAAAGCCAGGCTTCAATGAAGAGGATTCCTACAGCGATGTTATACCTCAGTCCATGCAATGTTACTCCTCCCTATATAGAGACACATGATAATTAAATATAATGGCTATTGCATTTAAACTATAATACAAATTTGCAAGACCTCACCACACCAAAGACCTTGAAAGGAACTTTGACCACACATTTATCAAGTTGACAGGATTTGTAGTGATTTAATTGAACTAACTGCAGGCATAATGAGCAAGTCCTCAGGGGTCACACTGATGTCTTCACACAGGTGCATGAGTTGGTTCTGACCGTGAGAGTGAAGCTGGAACAGCTGTGTGAGAGAAAGAGTTTTATATGTAAACATTTGTTATATGTATATATGCTAGTGATGTGATGGGAAAGACGATGATCAGACCTATGAACAACCTGTTATAGTAAGTGGGACACTTACTTTTTGCATAGGCTTAACCAGGTCCAAGTCGTAAACCATGAACCCATCAACTCCTGCTTTGATCTCCAGTAACTTAAGTCTAAAGCAACACGAGAAAGATCATTTGCATGGAGAACAAATACAGAAGTATAATTGGATGAACTGTCTTTTTTGATCAGCACAGATACATTATATAATATGTAGCCTAGGCTTTAACATAACTTGTGTTAAATTTTAAAATTAATATGACTGATCAGGCAATTAAAATATGGATTACAGAACTGTAACGAGTACACCCGTGCAAAACAGGCCCTTACAATGTTATGGTGTTGTGGATGATTTGAAGGGCAGCATCGCTATGTAGTTCTTAAGGTATTCTAAATGGCTGTATAGGACTGCTATGCGATTGCCAAGGTTGGTGGTTTCCAAGTCTAAAGAGTCTAAAAAGTCTATTATACTCAGGTCCTTAGATATGGCTTGTGCTCCCCCTTCAATATGAATAGGTTTAGGCCTTTGTTTCATCAAGGGAACAATTGTCAGCCTGATTGCTTTGACCATCTCCAAAACAAGGTGCGTGATTTAAAGGGATACTCTACTGGTTTTTCATATTACGGTAAACTATGTTATTCCCTTAACTAAGACGAGTTGATACATAGCTCTCTCGTCTCAGTGCGTGCACTAAATCGCTGTCTTGCCGTGAACCTTTGTTAGATCTTATCTCAGCCCTGTTCATTCAATACGTGCCAAGAAGAGAAGCGACCAAACACCTCCACGTTTTCCCTATTTAAATACAGTTACTAGTGTAACTCGACCAAGAACGGTGAAACAAAATAAAACGTTGTGCTTTTCTAAGCGTGTAAAATGGATAACTATATTGTATGGCAGAATACCATAGCAAGTGCTTGGAAGCACGTCGACTCGGCGCAGTAATATCATCTCTCGTGAAAAGTCCTCTCCCGTTGAAATGAGAGGGAGGAGGAGAGGGAGCGGACTTTTCACGAGAGATGATATTACTGCGCCGAGTCGAAGTGCTCCCAAGCACTTGCTATGGTATTCTGCCATTCAATATAGTTATCCATTTTACACGCTTAGAAAAGCACAATTATTTTGTGTCACCGTTCTTGGTCGAGTTACACTACTCTAGTAACTGTTTTTAAATAGGGAAAACGTGGAGGTGTTTGGTCGCTTCTCTGCTTGGCACGTATTGAATGAACAGGGCTGAGATAAGATCTAACAAAGTTTCGCCGCAAGACAGCATTTAGTGCAGCACTGAGACGAGAGAGCTATGTATCAACTCGTCTTAGTTAAGGGAATAACAGTTTAATATGAAAAACCAGTAGAGTATCCCTTTAAGGTATTCTGAATGGCTGTATAAGACTGCTATGTGATTGATTGCTAAGGTTGGTGGTTTCCAAGTCTAAAGAGTCTAAAAAGTCTATTGTACTCAGGTCCTTAGATATGGCTTGTGCTCCTCCTTCAATATGAATAGGTTTAGGCCTTTGTTTCATCAAGGGAACAATTGTCAGCCTGATTGCTTTGACCATCCTCAAAACAAGGTGCGTGATTTAAGGTATAATTCGTGCATGGTGCAGAATTACAGGCCAAATTTTAATAGAGTCATATTTATAGTTGTGAGATTTTGTCATTCCAATAAGAATTCCTGTGATCGAGAGTTTCGCGCAAGGATGAAAAGTTCCCCATGCAGGTTTCGCTCATGTTCAAGCTGGTCACGTGAATGTGCAGCATGGTCAACAGAAGCAGTGCTTCATACATCTCTGGTATTGTCCTGTTTTTGCATGGGAAATTTCTCTAATGTGACCTCAAATCGCAACCCTGATCAATAGTAATAGTGATGCTGCCTTATTATAGCATAATGAAAATATATGATATCCAAAATAACTAAAAAAAAGTTAAGGATATTTCATGTTTTATGCCATATTTGGATTTATGTGCCACTACATTTTTATTGTGATTATGGATTGGATTCAAATCACCATAACCATAGAGCTGTTATTTGCATCTTGCCTGGTGACAGTAGCGAGTACAGTCTTGTAGATGTCACTCTCTTTGTCTCTAGGCAACAGCAAAGCTGCCATGCCACCTGTTGCTAGTGCACCCCTGCGGTGACACGTCTGCACTAGAAGGTCCATGTAGCTGTGCAGAAAACGCTTCTCCATATCTACATACTTACTGCGGTCAGGGAGGAGGAAATCAGCCCGATTACCTAGAAAGCAAACCAGCGTCACTAACGCTAAGATGTGATAGGGTTTAAACTTGTCAAACTTGCAGAAAGCATATGAGCTGACCGAATTTGTTGACAAATGAGGCTGAGTAATCCCAGATGCCACAGTTGAGACCGGCAGAGTGTTCCTTGAGCTCATACAAAATCTCCTCCATCTCGAACGATGCCAGGACACACTCAATCAGCACGGTAGCCTTTATACAGCCCGCCGGCAGGCCAAGCTACAAAATAATTCAATCAATATCTGAATATAAACTGCATGGTAGTTAAAACTGCAATGGATCATAAGCAATCTCGATCTGCACCTTCTTCTCAGTCCAGAAAAAAATCTGACTCCACAATCTGGCTTCCATGTAGCTCTCAACCTGTACAACAAAACATAAGGATGTTCTTGGATATGTTTGAGAAACACTGAAGTTATGTCCTAGTAAATGAAGTAACATGATCTGACACTGACCTTGGACAAGTAGAAAAAAGGGCCACTCTGGTTTTGAAGAAGTAGTTTTGCATTATGAAACATCAGCAGACCAAAATCAAACAATGGACCAGGAACCTCTCGACCATTCACCTACAGGGAAACAGATGTAGTCTTTTCACTACCAAGAAGGATATTTTATTAATTAGGGTTAGCTCAGTTACAGATAAAGAGAGTTCTTAGTAATCTTTCATTTTGTTCACCGAGATTTTGCCAAGTAAATCATGTTCCTGGATCAACATATTTAGTTGATCCTGGAACAACATTCCTGTCTGAAAATTTAGTAACCCTATCCCTACTCCTAAACCTAACCTTACCCATACGTTATCCCTAAAATCGGAGGGAAATGATAGGTGTATAAGAATGGTGTAGATGCCCTTGTTGTAAGCCTACACTTGACAAAATGAATCCCTCAAATCTGATTGGTTGATTGGGATGTTGTTCCAGGATTAACAAAGATGTTGATTCAAGAGGAAAAAAATCTTTATTTTAATCTGATTTAGATATTTCTCCAAAAATCCATTTGGAGCAATATAAGCAGACACAAATTAGACATTTATTGACAAAAGAGGAGTTTATGACTTTCATTGGTTGTCCCGCGCAAGGATGATCATATGTGGCGGTCTGTGACCTCTAAAAGATTAAAAACTCCTGTTCACTGCTGATATTTTAAATAGATCTCATTTGTGGTTGTAAGTTGTTATAATTTTTAAAACAAGTAAAATCTCACAATAGAACATTAAATGGAACTCAGTTTCAAATAAACCAACACACATGGACAATCGCGGATATCCTAATCTGTGCCATTATACCAGCTCACTACAGATCCATACCATCATGTTGTGCTCCACCATGTTCCACGCTCGAGGACGGAGCATCAGGACTGGAGCCTGAGAAATGGGTGGTACATCTAAATAAGAAATGTGACAAATTGTTAACACATGCTTTCCAGATCACAGATTAATAAAAAAGTAGCAAAAGATGACATACGACTCACCCTGAAATTGGTTGTGCACAGCCAGGTAAACATTATAAATGCCTTTTATTTGATTGTGATATGTTGGACAGTTGCCATCATCAAAATCAACCTACAACAGAGCAGAACAATAGTATAATTACAACCCAGAATAAAACATTTTCTCCATCTTTTCTGTATTCAGTGCATTGTAGTATATATTTGCCACTATAGTTTTCTGTATGTCACCACCATCATATTAGCACCTGTAACCCTTGGGCAGTAGATTTGAGTCCCATTATAAGACGTTGTGTATCACAGGGTGAAAGGTCACCAATGTCCACATGTCTGCAGTGTAATCTGTCTGGAACTGGGTTAACTCTCCAGCTGGGATCATTTCGGATGTGAGCTGTGTCCTGCAGAAAGCCTGGTAACTCTCCAGTAAGATCCAATTGAACTTTCCGGAGAACTCTCAAGTTCAAAACCTTGCAAAAGAGTGAGAATATCTCTTAATGAAAACTTATCCAAAAAATAAATACATAAACAAACATTGTTATGAGTAAATGTGTAATTTGAGTTTCCTCTATTTTAAATGGATTACTGTGTAGGTTAGTTCCAAAAAAAATACAACAAATCAACATTTCCAATTTGCTATATATTACTCTTTTATTTTGATATTTTAAAACAGAGTAACGAACTGTAAAAACTATTAGAAATTACCTTGTCAACTTCAGGTTGAAAGGTAGAAATGAGTTCAGACAGAAATTGCAGAGCATCAAAGTTAAATAGAGTTTGAAACTCTCTCTCCAGTCCTGAGGGAGGCGTTTCCAGCTCAACACCTTGATGTACCTATTTATCAGCACATTTAACCTGCATGATCTCCAGACACTGACGCCGAACAACAGTTTCATCATACTGCACATAACCATTCAGTGGCATTGTGACACTTTAGTTAAATATGTAGACTATAAATTCAAACAAATATTAGAACATAATGAAAACATTTTAGTGAATAAACTTTTAACATTCCATTGAGTGTTTTATTAGGCTACTGTTTTAAACTTGTAAGAACTTACCAACATTTTCAGCAGTCGTCCAGTAAATCTAGAGTTGGACTTTGGTAAGTGTCACTGTTTACTTGAAGCCACACATGACTAATACAGAGGTATCACTCGTGAACGGATCGCTATTTTTGAACAAAGCTTTTAAGCGAATGAATCAGTGAACGAACATAACTGAATCTTTTTAGTCCACTGTCTCCATCAACGTTAAAATAACAAATTAACAATCAAGTCATCACTGAAAAGAAAGTGAAATATTCCACCCATAGACTGTATTTGTTTATACAAAATTAATTGATTCAATTTAATTACTTTTATATTTATTTAGTTTGTTAATGGTTGTTTTGTGTGCTCTGTTTACAGGAGTATGTTTCATTTTTGTTATGTGTTTTTTTCTCTCTGTGTGTTGTTTTGTAGCCCATAGACATAATATAATACATAGACGCCCTATTGGCCGCTTTGGAACGTTGCTGCGATACGTCAACGGGTCCGCCATTTTGCGGAGGGCAAGACTGCACTGTAACGACTGTAATCAAGGGTGAGCTGCGTTTTTTTCTGGATAAAAACAAAAACTGTTTTTATATTTATCAACCGATTTCAGTGGTTTGTATGTGGTGTCCCAGCAAGCAATTTTGCGTCTAAAAGACGTCTAATAGCCGTCAAAACACAGCCCAGACGTCTAGGCTAAAATAAGGCTAAATTTGGGCTGTCAGTGAAAATTTAATAGACGTCTAACCATAGCCCACGAATAGACGTCATCAATAGACGTTTATTGAACGACTACATATATACGTCTAATAGACAGTGCATATGGGTCTAGGCTAAAACAAGGCTGAATTTGGGCTGTCAGTGAAAATCTAATAGACGTCTAAACGTAGCCCAAGAATAGACTAGTCATCAACTAGACGGCTATTAAACTACATATACATGATGTAATAGACAACAAAATGATGGCTAAAAGATTCTTTTCACTCAAATATAACAGGTTCTTATAAATGACAATCCATCCAAACAAATTAAATATAAAGGTTTTATTTAGAAAAAGAACATTAACAACTTACAAAAAGATCAAAACAGAAAAATGACCAAATCAAATATTAAAAATACAATATAAAATTATATAAAAAAAGGAACATCAACAACTTAAGATAATAAAATATAAAACTGTTGCTGCAGGGAATTTGGTCATCACGGCATCTGCCAAATAAGAAAAAAAATAATTGCACAAGAAAAGCATTGTTGAGCTTAACCTCAAGTGTGCATGGACTAATACATTCACCTGTGTGTGTGTGTGTTCTGTTTAGGTTTTAATGCACATCTGAGCTATTTGCATTATTGATATACTGCCAAATACTTTTTATAATTGCTAATTTTATATAGCCAATAATTTGTATTTTTATGCTGTATTATAAAATGAATTCAAACTTGAATGAATGAAGGCATTTTGAATGAAACTTCATCTTATGGTGCTTGTACAATAACACATATTATTCTACTCTATTAGCTTATGCTCTCATGTAACAAGCCATTGTTCAGACAAATTCAATATTATAGTTCAAATCGATGTTGAACTTTGTCAAAGTTGAGAGCTTTAGTGAGGAAATGCTTTTCATATCATAATGATCTAAAGAAAAGAGTAACATATATTTGGGGCTTTCATAACACTTTATAATAGGTTTGGATTCAGATAATTCGAGTTTAAGGGCACATGGAAACATACAGTACACGTACCACCATAATACCCACTAAAATGTCACGATTGCAACAACACATAACAAATAATTTAGCTAAAAATTAGCACATGTCAAAACGAAAACACAGATACTTACAAGACAAAAGTAGGAATGTCTTTTGCTTGTTCTCTTCGACCGACTGCTGAATGCAATGCTCTGAACGGCTCTGACTTGTTTACTGTTTCAAAAAATGCTGGGAATGTATTTATCGCGCGATCGCGACTATCAAGTCTCGTTGCCATCTAGCGGTTGAGAAATGTAATTGCATTTTTATTTAATTTAAAATAAAGAACGTCAAATAATATCATAGATTTGTTTTATGAATGTGTGGCAGCAAACATGAAGCTGTGTGGGCGAAAAACATGTAAACAATTTTAAGACTATTTTGGCTATAGCCAAGCCGTTAAACATAGACCACTGATTGCCTGGATTTCACCGGGTGGGCTAAAAGCAGACTGCACGTAGCCCGTCCAATTCAAAGCTAAATCGTTACAGATCGACAATGTCATGAAATTACACTGGCACCTTGTAGATATTATTACCAATGCGAACATGATGGTATATCAACCATCTCGTGCGTTGCCTGTCCAACAATTAATTAGAACTACAATGAATCAGTTTCGACTATAAGTGGGCTACAAATAGCCGGCTGATATACGAGCTAGGTCGTGTCTACGCACAGCCTACACATAGAACATGTCAAAGAAATGAAACCAAACACCTTGTAATCACAATTGACTTTGCTTACATGATGGAATATCATGCATTTTTCAAGTTATTTTGGAAAAAAATACATTTAACCAGATTCAATGTTATTTTGGCTAGAAGTGGGCTACACATAGCCGGACTATATCGGGTCTATATTTAACCGAGACGTTGAAATGACGGCTATTGCTTGCTGGGGTACAAAAAGTTCCATCTCTAGTTATTTAAAATCTCAATAGTTACACTTGTAAAATATTTGTTTTAATAAAGAATGGTCAAAGCTCAGACTTGTCATGTATCTGGCTTTTTATTCTTGGATAAGAATGATGAAGACCCCCATACTGAGATATAATTTAAGTTTTCTTATTGTGGAAAAAGCATTTTCTGTGATTGACCAGATTTGAGCAATAACAAATATAACTGATGGATCCATGCTAATACATATGTTATGGTACAACTAACATTTGTGAGAAGTAATAGTAAATAGTTTAGTCAATAACATAAACAAATAGTATACAGCAAATAAAATAGTAATGAATAGTATAATTATATAATATCATACAATAATACAATCACAAAAATATTGATAATAGCATATGGTTTATTAATAATACTATAATAATAGCAATAGAATAAGAAATATCAATTACAGAATATACACAATAAAAAATAAGTTAAATAGTGACTTATATTTAATATTTTACTCTTTTTGTTAAATTTCAGTTTTATTGATCAGTAATAGCAGAAGTAGCTTCAGTCAAACATACAGCAGGATACAACGTTAAAAAAGCCTAAATATAAAGTTATGAAACTTCACTTTGCCCTCAGCCAAAACGATTTACCAGGGAACCATTTATAGATTAATGAGACCAAAGATCGCCCGTTAGATATACACAAGACGAATAATATCTCATGTTTAATCACTAGACTAGAGGCATCCGAGCCGGCGGCAAACTTCAGACGCTCTGGCCGAGGTAAAGCCTTGTTTATACTCGACGCGTCCGCACGAGCGCGAGTCTCCGCTGACTGCGCGCGCCCCTCTCCAAACGGACGAGGCGTTTATACTTGACGCGCTCGCCGTTGTGCTATTCTGTGAAACGACAGGGGGCGACTCGGAGTACTTCTCCTCTAAACCACCAGGAATCAGCAGTGAAGAAGTAGTTTGCCGTTTATTAGTAGTTTATTAATTGCTGATTCATAAAAGAATAATAAATGCAGTAGGTTTATTGTAGCCTACTTTCACTGCATGTAAACTAAACAACTGAAGCCTTATTGAAGAGTGTTTAAACCTTAATTTCATCAGCAGGGCTTACTTCTGTTATTGTATGCTTATTTTGTAAATGTAACCATTACTTTAGACAAGTGCAAACTGGGTGCTTAATGCAAATGTGTTCCTATTCACAAAATGAGAGGCTTTTATGGTCGCCCATCAATGCAAATGTATCTGTGTATAGAAGGATCATAAACATGCTGGTACAGACGTACCAGTTCGGCTAGATTCGGCTCGAAGTCGTTCATCTTCGGATGCGGCGCCGCGCGCGAAGTTACAAAAAGTGCCGTGCACACCGCCAGGCGAAATGGGGTCTTGCGCACCCAACGCGCACGACCGCCCACACCGCAATTACGTCATTTTTGCCGCGCGCGCTTCGCGCTCTTGCGGACGCGTCGAGTATAAACCAGGCTTAAGGCTGTCCTCTGCGGGCTTAATGAGCGCCGAGCGCCCGGTGATCGCGTCGTACAACTCCGAAACCGTCAGATCAAATTTTTAAATAGGCGCTATCTTTATAAACAAACCACATATTTAAGCTTTAAACAACTACATTGTCGACTGAAAAACTATTAAAACTACATTTCGTGACACAATAACAGTAGTATTTTTTAATTTATCCTCTGAACGTTACTATTACTAATTAAATAATGACCAAATACAACCAAAAACAAACGTTCAGTCTTGCCTGTGAAAGATAATTCCTCGAAAGCTTTTTTCAATTGTGTGGCGATTTGTACAGCCCCAAGCAGCGCACAAAACAGGCATTTTTCTCATTCCCAGTATGAGAGGTATGGGAAAGTTGCCATCCCCAATATGGCGGCGCCGTTGACGTGCGCTCCAGCGGCCAATAGGGCGTCTATGTATTATATTATGTCTATGTTGTAGCCTACCAAACAAACGCTCTCAGTATTCTGTAACTTCTCGCGAGATTACAGTTATGTATCAACGTCGTACGTGGCTACAGACCTAAACAGACAGAGGACTCCACCAGGAATACATCAGCAAAATGTACAGTGTACCGGTCAACACGTCAAATACACTCATCAACGTTTGAATCTCTGAGTTTTGCAAATGAAGCTTGAGGTGAAGGGCTGAAGGTTAAGCGAAACCTGCGTTTGAATCACTTATCTGACCCGTTAGTACATTTTCACTGTGTCAGTCTGTAAGGGGCACTTGTTTCTATAGGAAGACAGCATGGCAGATATCGAGTCCTCATTTGAATTTAGCTCATCTTTGACCAGCTCTTCGCTGCCTCCCCCGCGGACTCGAATCTTTAAGATCATCGTGATCGGTGATTCTGGAGTTGGCAAGACTTGCCTCACCTATAGATTCTGTGCGGGCAAGTTTCCAGACAGGACTGAGGCCACTATCGGGGTGGATTTTCGGGAGAAGATTATTGAAATAGACGGCGAGAAAATCAAGGTGAGGATGCTTGTAATTTTAGAAGGTTATTGTGTTAATTTACTCCAGTGTGCGTTGATTTAACCCAGTAAAACCTGACACAATGAAAAAAAAAAATATTTTAATGGAACAGAACAATTGGCACATGTGTTTTATTTTTTGTATCATATTCGATACACTAGTTGGGGAGAAAAATATACCTCAATTTTATTCAGAGGCCCAAATTGAGCACAAATATGCATTTTGGAGCAGTTATTTGTATGGCCCTATAGTAAGGTGAAATTCTGATAGCATTTAATGTAAATCAATGAGATTTTTGTAAAAATATTACAGAATACGAAAATAAAATGCATATAAAATATCAGTTATCACTCTGGCCTTGTTTCACAAACATTACAATTAGGCCTTAGTTGAAGTAGGATATTTAATTAGCTTTTATAGATCATGTGCCTTAGAAAAATCATTACTGGTGTGCATCTTGAGACAAAACAATGGCATTGACATATTTTAAGATAAGTCAGTTAAAACAGAAAACCATTGCATGTACCACACATGTAACACAAACTATCAATCAGACCTACATGTAGTAGATTGTGTTGAATCATGTTGAACATTTAAAGGCCTTAGAAATTCAGGCATCAAATATGATACAGTTTGAAAGAAAGTAACAAGACAGTGAAAATAAATACAGGGTTAGACTCATTAGTGTGTCAATGCATTGGTGTAACAGCTTGTTCTTCCCCTATGACGTTCCCAGCTGTCATAGTAGCCTCAGTATAGAGCTCTGTTGCACACTATATGTAATTTTAGAAAACCTCTCATGCACAAGACCCTCACTTCACATAATTAATAATTCACATAATACCTGCCTGTGTTTAACATTTAAGCATGAACCCTCCCTGCATTCTCCTGTAACGTTTAAAGAACAGATATGTGTGGTATGTTGACATAAGTTGACAGCTAATTGCTCTCCCTTTTCCCCTCTCCAGGTCCAGTTGTGGGACACCGCAGGCCAGGAGCGCTTCCGTAAGAGTATGGTGCAGCACTACTACCGCAATGTCCACGCTGTTGTGTTTGTCTACGACGTCACTAATGCTGCTAGTTTCCGTAGCCTTCCGGCATGGATTGAGGAGTGCCGTCAGCATGCCCTGGGGCAGGAGGTGCCCAGAATCCTGGTCGGCAACAAATGCGACCTGCGCCACGCCGCACAAGTGAGCACTGACGTAGCACAGCAGTTTGCCGATGCACACTCAATGCCTCTGTTCGAGACCTCTGCCAAAAACCCCTACGGAAACGACGATGGCAGTCGGAATAACAGTGACCACGTAGAGGCCATTTTTATGACTGTGGCGCACAAGCTGAAATCTCAGAAGCCGCTGATATTAAGCCAGCCACCTTGCGGATCAGGAGATACTGTCACTCTCAGCAGGCAGGATGAGGAGGACAGGGGAAGTTGGGGCTGTGGTTGTTGGAGGAGCTAATGAAATACACGTTTAAAGGAGGCGGCACCTCTTTACAGAACGGAGATGATGAAAGGTGAAGCACTTTTTAGAGAAGCAGATTTAGAGGTGCTTTTGTATTCTCTGTGAAGCAGAACTCCAGGATTGAGGACACAGGAACATTTATTTTCAAGATTTCTTAGTGTGTCTTGCGTGCAGAATATGGCCATTATTTAAAGGGGAAACGACTTTAGGAAAACGTTTCTCCAACACTCATCAGAAGCTTTGACAAGTTGCGTTTAGGCCAACCTACCTTACATACAGTATACAAGCTTCATATGCCACTGCCAAACACTTTCAGATAGATTTACCTACAAGTTTTGTCGGTTATGCAGTTCCGCAGTGGAATTGAAGGGTAAAATTGTTATACACAAGATGTTGCCTTTTTCATCATATCTTTAAAACAATTTTCTTGCCAAAATTAGATAAACTGTTCTTTAAATCACTTCAGAGTCCAGTTGAAACGGCGCGAATCTGGTTTAGTCTGTGTTTATTGTTCTCTCGTTCTCTCCCACCCACACACATGCAGGCGCTTCCTGTGAAAGTAGGGAGGAAAAGACAAACCGGCAAACACTCACTAAATGCAGGTTATTTATAATTAGAGCTGGTAATAGGTCTTGGAGAAGCGAGGGATGAATTTAAAAGTAAAATAAAGCTGATATTCTTGCCTTTCCTAAAAAGTCTTAAAGCCAGTCCTTGTCCCACTGCCAGTGTTTTATTTATTGCCAATTTATTTTCTTTTAGTAGTCATTTATCTGAATAAAATCAACTGTAAGGAGTTATGCATTTTATCCAGTCTTTCTTGTGAATCGGTTCGAAATTTAGATGTGGTTTAAAAAGACTTGGTAAAAAGGGACAATAATTCACTGATGATATTTACGATAGTGTCTAAGGTCGTTTGGTATGTAGTACTGCTTTGTTAGGCAAAATGAAAATGATCTGTACTGTATAATCAAAGATTAGTATGATTACCTCATATTATTCATGGATCTGTGCATGCATTGATCTGAACAAAAGGTCTAATATCAATCTATATTTGAATGTGTAATCTCTTAGTAGTAAAAATATACAGACTCGCTAATGGCTAAATTATCTCTTTCCCTTTGGCCATTTTATTTCCCACACTAATATGCAGCACAGAGTTCAATCCATTACAAAATATCCATTCATGTCTTTAATGTAACAGCACAGCAGGTCCTGTGAAGTGCATGAAAGAATCTCAGGCATGACGTTTTTTTTTATTTTTTATGGGAAATTGCCAAAAAGTGATTTTACATATGATTTTCAAATATGTGAAGTGGGTTGGTTAAGGGCCAGATTAGCTGATGCGTTCCTTTGTTTGATTGGGGTACAGTAGGAGAGCATGTGATTGGCTGAGGAACTGTGCATGGTATGGCCTTTAAATACAGTAAAGACTTGTCTATTTGTGCTGGGTGATCTCATTTATCTGCCAGAAACATTATGAGCATTCATACTTTTTGAAGGTTAATGCTGATTGATCTCTAGATTAACGCTCTTGGTCTGGATTTTATTGTTTTGTCTATTTATGTATTTCTGTTTGCATTAACACATTAATAACAGAGAACAATGTAAAATTTAAGTAGATCTCTAAAGTCCACAGAATGTTACAGAAAATTGCAAATATATGGAAGATTGTTGAATGTTTCAAGTGACACACTATATTATTACATGTAGGTTAATTATGGTTTATTATTATTTTAGTGGAAGTTATGCATCTTTGCAACCAGTGTATGAGCCAATACATGATACCAGGGGTCAACAGTTGATAAAACAAAAATGCCAGAACTCAAGCATGCACAACATAACTTTACTAATCATTTTTTTCTGATACAACTCAAATCTTCAATGTTGGGTAGTGAGTTGAGTGAAAGTGATGGTTAAAGCTACACTGTGTAAGATTTTCTCCCATCTAGCAGTGAAATTGTATTTGACTACCAACTGAATATTACTTTCTAGCCCCTCCCATTCTGAGGGCGTTTTAACTCATACGGTGGCCGTATTAGTCCAAGATTAACATGGCTTCTAGTTCGACTTTGGCATGAGTGTTCCTTCAAGTGATGAGGTTACTTTAGAAAACTATTACAAATTGCATTTAGTTATTTAGACAGTTAACATGTAGGTTATGACCTCTATGTAAAACGAATACTAGTTTTACGTTTTTGTTATTTTGGTTCACTTTTTATTGCTAACATCAGCTATCAGGTTCCCAAACGAAATTAAGATGGCGCAACATGGCTACCGCCATTCAAGCGACTCGCTCGTATTCTGAATGGCAGATTCTACGCTGTAATTACACATGAATGAGCACATATAATTTTGAAAGAACAAAGTGTTTTTTTGCTAAGAATCAACTTAAGAAATTACACAGTGTATCTTTAAGGAAATCAATATAAACCATCAATCTACTGTAATCAAAGGAGTGCAAAAGAAATAATGCCTGTTACGGTTTTGATTTTAATAGTTAATGTTTTACTAATAAATTAATTACCACATCTTTGAACTTCAGAAGAATGTTGTGCCTTATATATTAAAGAGTGCATATGGGAAATCAATTCTCGTAAGACTATTAACTTCTTTTTAAAGTACTGAACATCTCAAAAACATCAACAAGTGCATAGTCCAAATGAAATTTCTGGAACTGATTAGTTTTATTAGTCTGAACATCCATTTAAAAGCAATAGGTTGTAGTTTTTGATCCTTAAAGAGGCGAATAGAGTAGAATTCTTAATTTGTAATAATTGTTTATTGTGAAACATACAGGTTAATTTATGCAAAAATATCAGTCTATGATGTAAAAAAGTATAAAGCTAAGGCATATGTGTTTAGAAAAAAACACTAAAATATAATTTAAAATTGATATGGCACTGATAATAACTTAAACATCAAGAAACACATTTAAGTAGAATTGAAACAAGCAAGCTCTGTTAAATTTGGACATTTTACACTTTCTAGGGCAAATTAATGAACTAAATTTGAAATTTTGCCCAGTCACATACATAAAAAAAATTAAAAAATGACTACGCTAGTCTGCTATATGGTGGAAGCGTGGAGAGGTCTTGCTGTTCTTGCTCAGGACAGCGATCCATGAATGACACGGGGGAGTTAAAGATTCGCTCTTCTCCATCTGCATTAGAAAAAATAAAATCTCATTATATTCAGCCACATCCTCACTAACATCATCATAATTGCATACATTGTGGCTCATGTGGCAGATGACTCATGAAATATGATTTTGTTATCTCAGTGTACCCACTTCAACATCTCTTGCGTACCTTGCCAAGTGCATATGAGTTCAGTTGGAGTAACAGGATCATTCTGAGGAACTAGAAAGTCCTGTAAAATACCCAACCATGCAGTGATTAACAGCTCAATAGTGTGTACTGTATATTAACTTTTAGATATTGGATTTTCTTATGAACTTCCTAGTTTTATAAAATACTTCACCCACCATGCCATTTGCAGAATTGTAGCAGCCGCAAAGCGGTAGACTGCGACAGCCAACGTATACAATCAGAGAAGAAAAGAGCAGAGATGCCGTGCAGGCCACCAGAAGGGTGCTGTTTGCGCCTTTTACCATCCGGCTGAGTACAACCCTCTACACAGGACACAGCTTTATAAAATATTTCTATATTTTAAGATGAGGGTATAACATAGCAATTTAAACATGATCTGGTTTACTGTACCACTTCAGGGATAGGATGGGCATGGAAGATCTCATCATCATCCTCTCCATAGCTGAGAGTGATGGAAGCGTAAACAAAGACAATCACAACGGCAAAAAGCGAAACCACAGAGGAGACGATCATGGCGTTTACCTTAAAGTAATAATGAGAGCGTGTTAATATCAACAGGTAGAAAGAGACAACTGTCAGGAAAAATACTTTATAAATGCACAAAAAAAAGTAATTATTACCAAAATAGGGTTTTTCTTCTGAGATGCAAAAAGGGCAAGTACACCAGGTGCAGCCATAATCTAAATAGGAGGGGAAAATAAAATGAGCTTTACCGAATCAGTGCCAATAGGGTGAATGCGGTTCAACTGAGCCTAAGCTTAATCTTCTTTATGATTATGTGCATAATCTTCCGTTACTAAAAATCAATATTAAGTTCATTGTAAATCATTTTCACAGTGGCTCAGTCAGTGGGTCACCGTCTGTCACCTCAAAGCAAGAAGGACCATGTAATGGGGAGGGTTGGGGAAAGACAAGGCAAGGCAACCTACCCTGGAAAATCATTCATGAACAGTCTCTCGTGTATGGCGAGAAATGGCCTATAGTATTGGGCCTACCGAATGGTTAATAATGAATGAATGAAATCACATTCAGCAGCAGTGAGAAAAAGAAAATCATGTTAAGGTTATAATATAGTGAAATGTAATATATTTTGATAGGCATTCACCATAACTCTCATATTAATCTTTTTTAGGTGATCTTCTTGAGACTGAACCAGTTTGCCAACAATATTGTGGTAAACTGGGATGGTGCATTATTGGTTAACTGGGGAAGCCATTTTAAAATAAATAAACCGTAAGTGTTAAGCTTTCTCACCAGTCCAGCCCAGAGTGGAGCCCTAGTTTCACTCAGCGTAGTGCTCTTTCGGAAAACTGCGTCCATAAAGCCGCAAACCACGCAAAGCCCCGCGCACGCCACCTGAAGGATGCCGAGGACCACCACACTCTTCTGATTGAAGATGAAATACCTGTAACGGTCCATCTCAGGCCTTCAGCGGGGACAGAAGAATCAAACAGTAGTTTTATGTCCATACATATTATTTAAAAGAGAAAAATCTTTCAGTTGTATGTCTCTAAACGGAGTTGGATCCTTTATCAAACGTATACTGTCTTGAAGCATAATTCACTATCGCTTTCCACGTTTGGGTTGATTCTGGAACTACAAAAACACTTCACTAACTTAATTATACTAAACGCTATTCTGAAGCAATGCCAAGCACAATTTAAAAGTATAAAGTGATTTATAAATTCTTTAAATTAGAATATATTGAGTATTTACCTATGCCGTTTTCCCTTGATCACTTCCGGACCGCTTTGTTAAGAAGAAAGCGTGTCACTCATTTACCTGTCGCGCGCGCAGGTGCAGCACGATGACCACGCCCCCATTATGTGGACATTTACAGCAAATGGTGACCTAATTACTTTAGCATTTAATGTTCCTGCATTTTGCCATAAAGAAAATCCGATTTATATTTTTCTACATTTCATAACATCCTTTCTTTTATAATGAGAAGGTTGAAAAGATGAGTCAAATGAACTTGTGCTCTATGCTAGAGTTTTATTGATAAATCTTTGTTGGTATCTTTTGCATAACAAAGACTGAAGTTCAGATCAGTAGAAAGATTTCTCTTCACCTTGTGCCTTAATCTCAGATACACTCTCAACATACAAAGCACAATTTACTTAAATTTTCTTTTGTGGTGTAAATTTTTCATTGTACTCTTGATGTGTGAAAAAACACAAAAATATAACAAATAAATAATGGGCCTTGTCAGTATAACACTGTACTTCAAGACAACTAGAGCCTATATAAACTTAACTGTAGCTGTTTGGTACATGATAATAGAGACAATAACAACAAATATATATTTTTAGTTTGTGGGGGAAACATATGCAGAGCAGCAAAAGACACTATATTGGTTTAATACTGCATGGTTAACAAGTTGTGTGGTAAAGAGGTTGAATACTTCAAGAAATAGTAACAGTCTTTAAAACTTTCCAACTCCACTTCGCTTCATAGATTTGAATCAAAATGCCTTTAAAATCACTTGCTCTTATTAATGCAACCAACTCAGTCACTAAATGACACACAACCAAGACCTTCCACATTGTAGAACAATAGAACCATATAATTGTGTTGCTTGCTCAGTGAACTGAGCAAGGATTTCACAGTTAAAATACTTGTAAAAGGATGAGGATGCCAGAAATCAGTACAAAAGTGTGATTATTTGTAATTGTTAGCTTGTGATAGTCAAAGGACAAAGTTAGAGTTTCTGGTGGTGGTAGTTGCAGGCTGGGATGGGAGACTTTTTTTCAGCAGTGGTGAAAAGGGTCTTAGCAGGACTCGTCAGCCCCTTTTCCTGACACCCTCTGTTGAAACTCCAGCAATTGCTTTGTGTACCATCCTGGTGCTTCTGGATCAGATTTCCCTGATGCCTCATGGTCATAACCATAAGCAACAGTGAGTTCTTCATCCTTCTCCATGGCACGGATTGTTCGGATGCATTTTATTTGCCCAAAACGAGGATGGACGTACCTGGACAGGTAAAAACAGCTGTTAAAAACAGCTAACCCAATACTGTCCAACAATATGATTCGTTTGTATTGAAATATCTAACAAAATACTATTTAGATTAACATTGAAAAACAAAAGCACACTGTCTCGGTATATTATCTCAAATATACATTCACACTCACGAGTCATATTTGCAATTGGGAGTGAATGAGTGATTGGCCTTGTGACCTAGAGATGCACAATAATTCTCAGTCAGATTGAAAGGTTCCGGAACGTCAATCACAGTGTCCTCATCCAATGAAATAGTGTTCCCATTCAGGGACCAGTCCCGACTGTCCACCTGTTAATTTAAACATTAACAGATTTTAGAATACTTTAAATTTAGCACACCATTCAGCTTTAAAAAAATTAAAAATTATTACATTCTGGCATTGAATCAATGCCAGAAATTAAAATGGAAACAAACAAACCTCTGAATGTGTAATGCGGACACCATTATAAAAAGCCATCACCGTGTTAGCCTCAGCCTCAGCTTTCGCAAATAGCCCTTCTCCAGCTCCGGAAATAAGTGAAAGTCCCGCATACACACTGTTAAACCAAAAGAAAACCACATTTCAGTTTTTATCATCAAGATGAAGACATAAGAAATAATGTATTAAGACTAGAGAACCAACTGAATCTCCCCCACTGAAATGACAAGACCAGACCCATCACTGGAACAAACAAGTACATGTTTTCTGTTCAAAACAAGATTTGATAGCTTGAGGTTTACATGGTTGATCACAGCTTGCACCAACCGTTGACTTTCGTAAGGGTCAGGCAACAGTTTATGGCTGGCGATACATGAAGAGGTGGATTTGTCGTAACAGTAAACAGGACCTAAGGGAGTCAGAAAAGAAAGATTATCCTAGAACAATTCTAAGCCAAGATGAATGTTTACTAACCAGATTTCGGGCTTTTAATTTACATTAAGGGGTAAACAGTTTCAGATAAGACATATAAGAGTGTAAATAAAGTACTACTAACTGTCTGGATCAACAGTGAAGTGTGGTCTGCCATTCTCTTGAGTGGTAAGACTGGCAAGTTGGGCCTCAATCAGTTCTCCATCAACAAATGAGCCATAGAGAGCTGTACGCCCATCAGGGTAAACATAAGCCACTGCCTTTCCTGTCATCTCTCCATCTTCATTCACTTCCCCCACCACGCAGGCGCCATCCTTTAGACGACAGAAAAGAAAAGAAAACTTATATATACACAAACCTGGAGCTTTTCAATTGACAGTTCATGTTCCTAGTTCAATATGTTATGGAATAATAACAAATGTTGTCGACGGAATTTAACTTTTCCTTTAACATGCGTGATGTAGGGCAAAACAAACCGGGTAGTAGACCCAGCACATGCCACAGCGAATGTTGTCCTTGTACTGGCCCCTGAAGACCGGTTGACCATCGGGATTGAACTCTTGAGCAGGTCCATTGAGCTCGCCGTCTACATAAGTCCCATGTAATGCTCCTCCATCCTCGTAAGAATAAATGCCCTGGCCCTGCAAAGCATCGTCCACATAGAAACCCTCCAGCGTACTTGAGGGGAGAAAAAGGTAATATGCAGGTGAAAAATAATTATATTTTTTTATCTGCTATAATTAAATTGATCAAATTAAGCTGTTTCAAATAAGCAAACCCATCAACTGTTTGGTTACCCATATTATTCAAAATATCTTCTTTTGTGTTCAGCAGAAAAAAATACAATTCATACAGGTTTGGAACAACTTGAGGTTGAGTGAATGATGACAGAATTTTTCTTTTTGGGTAAACTATCCCTTTAAATGATATTGAATCACAGTGATATGATTCTAAACTATAGGCTATACATAGTTCATTCATTAAAACTCTTCTGGGCATGGATCGGTTCTCCTAAGTCGGCAGCGCAGATACTCAGTCTCTCTTTCCCCTCACACAGTTATTTTTTTCCGTCCCAACCTGGTATAGTTCAGTGACGCAGGTCATGGCAATTTTCTCTAAGCCTCCTCCTCCCCAGCACCACATGTCTAGATTTGCAACAGCAATTCTCCATAATTTAACAGCAGCATCAGCATAGATCTAGCAGACCAATCCTACTAACAATCCATTCTTATCAATAAAATCATATTACCAATCTATTTCGAGAGTTGGAATGATTGAGATAATTAAATTTAGAGTCTAATCAACAGTGATCAAAAATCATACAGTGAAAGTCAATAATAAACTTAACAATGGTGCCAACATACACCACAAGTCTCAAACCTGCCATCAAAAAAGAAGAATTTTCCTTTTCCATTCTTCTCCCCATGAACAAAGTGTCCCTCAAATCTGTCACTGGAGGAGTAGGTCACAGTACAGAAACCATGAGGCTGGTCATCCTCATCCAGTGGCCCTAAAAAGTCATGACATTGTAGTCAGAGGGAAGCAAAATAATAGATTAATGAGTATATGGTAATACACCCTATAACTACAAATAACACCAATTTTAAAGTCCAAGGTTAATGACATCAGTTAAGTTAGATACTTGACAAAGCAAAAACATCCAAAGTGATTGTACACTAATTGATGGAAGTCCAGAGCTGAGACCTGCTGTACGCCACTCTGCAGTTCTGGATTGTCAACACCACACTTTCCACGTGGCTTAAACAATAATATCACTTCATTGCAATTATAAATCCGACCTATACATACGAGATTTACAGGCTCCTTAAAAAACATTATATATAAATTGTACAAAGTGTCAGTAAATGTAATAAAATGAAAGATATTTCAAGTGAACAAAATTAGTCTAACTACACTTTCTGCTAGCATTTCAGAAGGAATCTTTTTCAGAAGGAAGAGTCCAAAGCCGAAATAGGACTAACTTAGATGTCATCTGGGGATTTTAAAAAGTCCAACGCTTACGGGCCTCGTGTGTTTGACAGCTTGTGTACATAGGACAGCTGTCGGTAGGATACTCTTCGGCAGAATGAGACTGCATAAAAGTTCAGCCTGAGGAAACGACAAAAACAAAGTTACCCACACGCACACCGCATCGTTTGTGAATACCCTTGTCATACCTTCCACCACTTCTTCCATATTGTCATCATCGCTGTCCATGTTTGTCGTTCCTCTGTTGTTTATTAGAGGTAAAGCAAGCTTGCTTCTATATTTGCCTGACTGTCGCGGAAGCTTCAGCAGCGAAGAGCTCACAGTTCCCGGCGCACAGTGTCTGACATCATCAGCGTCGAGCGACCGCAGCGACCAGCCTGATTCCTTAACACAACAAGAGCACTGTGCTCTATCTAGCGTTGGGAAGTCTGAATCATTTTAGCGAATCGGTTACTTTAACCGGTTAACCGTTGTCAAACGTATTTGTCAGCTGATGCGGACGAAACCGTACTAAAATACTCTCAGCTTGACATTGTCAACATGCTTTTGTGCTTTTTGTTGTGAAATACTGTTGAAGGCCACTCCCAAATAAAATCCTCAGATGACTCTTCAAACGAATAATTAAAAAACACTGTTTGTGTTCAATATGCTCTAACCGCCCCCTGCTTATTGTGTTGGCTTTGTAAATTAAGTCCAAAAGGTCAAATTTTAGAAACCCCGCCTTCTAATTCCCAACTCATACTGCCATTTGTCTGGAAAGGCGAGGAGGAAGAGCATATCTGACACGAATCAAGATGCAACTTCCTGATCCAGGAGGTAGCCTAATCTGCAACAGTGTGCATACGGACCTAATTTCACAACTTTCTGGCTAGATTTTATCAAAAAAAAAAAAAGGAGCTGTTTCTAACCACAAATATGATTTCGGATATGCCAGTTCTCCTCGCAGCAGTGTCAATACTTTCTGCTCTCCATATGGGTAAGTAGCTTATCGATCCACACCATCAAAAATACAAACGTGCACTGCAAGTTAATCATGATAGTTAGTGCTCTGCAGTAAAGGTCTTTGGAGATTAAAATCAATTATTGATGGTAAAATAAAGTTATTCCTATTAGGTTTCTTCAAAAAACATTGATGATTTTTCTATTTGATGTAGGATATGTAGAACAGAATTAAATAACTGAACTTAAAAAAACTGTAAAAGCTTTATTTATATAAGAGTAAACATAATATGTTACATTTCAAATGGATTAATACATTAAAGTTGTTAAAGATGTGTTGCCAAAAGTAAAAAAAGCAAACTGTAGAACTTTTGATTTGTCTTGCGAAATCGGACAAATGTGTAATAAGACCAGGGCAAGGTTTACTGCTTTAAATTTAAATTAAAATGATGTTCGATTTCGTGAGCTATTTCAAGATAAGAACCATAAATCAGAAAGGTTCTATATGTTTGTATGATTATCAAGCTAATACTATATAGCCTACTTGAAATCACATGTCAGATATGTATCATTATTTTTATTTTATTTGTTATAATGTGGTAAAACGGTGTGGCTGAATAATAGTGATTGAATATTTTAGGATTTCAGGCAAGACGTGTGGGGTGGTCGAGGATGAAGCATAAAATTATGCCACCCATTGTTACTGGACCACCTGATTTTGAAAGGACATTTCGTGCACAGTAAGATCAAAGATCTTTACAGCCAACCTACTTCATTGATGCATCTCATACTTCACACTCTTCTCACTCACACACTTTCATTCATTAACAATCAAATATGAAATCTACTGTATGTCTTTCCACCATTTCTTTAGCCAGAATAGTGTTGAGTTTTATTCCATTTTCCTGGTGGTATTGTGGATCTCTGGCCTCTTTTGCAATGAAGGTATGTTACATATTTCTATAATTATGTACATTGTGTATTTATATACAACAATGATATAGTTACACAGAATGTATGGTGTATAAATAAAATAAGAAAGCATTTTATAACTTGCATTATGAAAAGGTCTTCGTTTTCCCCTTTATAGTGCTTGCTGCTCTTGGAGGAATTCTATATATTGTGGGCAGGGAGATGTACTTTACTGGCTATATCAGTGAATCCAAAAAAAGGTGATAATCAAAAGATTTTTTAATAAATTTGGTTATATAATATTATTTATATTATTTGAAGTAGTGTCAAGTTGTAACATATTACAGCCCATTCTTGCTTTTGTTTCTAGGTTGCCAGGGTTTTACATGGTGCTGTGTGTCCTGTTATTCTTAACTGTGACGGCGTCCATTGGAATCATTCAATCATTTTTGGACCAATATCTCAACATCAGACTTCTCTAAAGAATTTGATTATTAAAGGATTAGTTCACTTTTTAAAAAACTTTTGTTGATAATTTACTCACCCCCATGTCATCCAAGATGTCCATGTCTTTCTTTCTTCAGTTGAAAAGAAATTAAGGATTTTGATGAAAACATTCCAGGATTTTTCTCCATATAATGGACTTCAATAGTAGCCAAAACGGTTCAAGGTCCAAATGACAGATTCAGTGCAACTTCGAAGGGCTTTAAACATACCGGACGATGAATAAGGGTCTTATCTAGCGAAACGATGCGCCATTTCGAAAATAAATAAAACCGTTTAAGTATTATTAGCACAAATCCTCGCCTTGCTCTGTTCTCCTGTCGAACTCGTTCATCAAAATTAACAAATCTTTTTTCGAGTCATTTCGTTCGTTGAATGAACAAAATGACTCGAAAAAAGACTCGTTCAAAATGAACAAATCTTTTTCGAGTCATTTCGTTCGTTGATTGAATAAAATGACTCGAAAAAAGATTTGTTCATTTTGATGAACGAGTTCGAACAGGAGATTCACGAACGTGCATCTCAGGACAGAGCAAGGCGAGCATTTGTGCTAATAATACTTAAACGGTTTTTTCGAAATGGCGCATCGTTTCGCTAGATAAGACCCTTATTCATCGTCTGGTATGTTTAAAGTCCTTTGAAGCTGCACTGAAACTGTCATTTGGACCCTGAACCGTTTGGCTACTATTGAAGTCCATTATATGGAGAAAAATCCTGGAATGTTTTCATCAAAATCCTTAATTTCTTTTCGACTGAAGAAAGAAAGACATGGACATCTTGGATGACATGGGGGTGAGTAAATTATCAGCAAAAGTTTTTTAAAAAGTGAACTAATCCTTTAATTTGAAAAAAGAAATGTTTGCATCCATTTATCAAACAAAAGGCATTATGTAAAATGTAAACACATTTTATGCATGTTTCAGGTATACTTGATTTTTTTGTGTCAGTTCTCCTTCTAAAATTTACATTACAGCATTAATTTAGAGGATCCACACACCACTTAATTCCTACTATTCAGTTGTTGAAAATGCGGTCTTTAGTAGACAATGACATCATGTGGACTGAATTGAAATGCTGGAATGCAGTGAATTTCTCATCAGGGAGAGTTAGAACGAAGACCTGGTCATATTTCACTGGAAAATAGTAAATGCAATACTCAAACATTGTAACAATATATCCGCTCGACTCCAGCAAGTCAATGTTAAATAACCCAAGTGCAGTTTATTGTAAAGTGATAAGACAGAATAAAAAAGATTCATAAGTCTAACCTTGAACAAGAACCAGAGCAAGACACTCGTCTTGTCCAGATAATCCAGATAAGACAGAGGTAATACTTATCGGTTCTAAAAACCATCTACAAAACCTCTCACAACACAACTTTAACATAGTAGGATGCCCTGTTACTTTATCCGCTACAGTAAAAGACCTGGGTGTTATATTAGACTGCAACCTGTCTTTTGAAAAGCATATTTCATATGTTACAAAAACTGCCTTTTTCCACCTTAGAAACATTGCTAAGCTACGTAATATGCTATCACTCTCTGATGCAGAAAAGTTAGTTCATGCATTCATGACCTCGAGACTAGATTACTGTAATGCTTTATTAGCTGGTTGTCCTGCATCCTCAATAAACAAGCTACAGTTAGTCCAAAATGCAGCCGCTAGAGTTCTTACTAGATCAAGAAAATATGATCATATAACACCAGTTTTATCATCACTTCATTGGTTACCTATAAAGTTCTGTATTAATTACAAGGTATTGCTTTTGACCTATAAAGCTCTAAATGGTTTAGCTCCAGTCTATTTAACGGATCTTCTATCGCCTTACAATCCATCGCGCTCTTTAAGATCACTAAATTCGAGGCTTCTGGTCATTCCTAGGATATCCAGATCCACCAAAGGAGGGAGAGCATTTTCACATCTAGCTCCGAAGCTCTGGAATAGCCTTCCTGATATTGTTCGTTGCTCAGACTCGCTCTCCCAGTTTAAAACTAGACTAAAGACGCATCTATTTAGCCAGGCATTTATATAAATTTTTATCTTACAGTTACTGTAAATTTGGCCTCTAGTTCATAAACGCCAGAGGAGAACTGGCCCCGACTGAGCCTGGGTTCTCCCAAGGTTTTTTTTTCTCCATTGGGTGATCTGATGGAGTTTTAGGACACCATTGGGTCACTTGATGGAGTTTTTCGGTTCCTTGCCACTGTTGCCTTTGGCTTGCTCAGTTGGGGATATTCAAATTAATTAAACAATCATACCATTGATCAGCTCTACCAAACTTGGATGTCCTTTTTGGATGTCCAGTAATAAACAAACATTGTTGAGTTATTTTGATTGATACTGTAAAGCAGCTTTGATACAATCTGTATTGTGAAAAGCGCTATATAAATATATTTGACTTGACTTGACTTGACTCGTCAAAAGATGCAAGTAAAGCTAGACCAGAGACAAGAGAAAAATTAGGGTTATATATACAAAAAATAAAAAAATAAAAATAAACCAGCGACACAAGACTAATCAGAACAATAATACAATTACAAGACTAGAAACCTAGGAAAACTATAAACTTCCATTGATTTGATTGAAATTATTACTGCTGCTTGTACAATTTACTTGATTAAAATGATTTGAAGGAACACAATTGCTAAACACTGATAGTGTTTCTGTGTTAGTGTTTTT
This sequence comes from Chrosomus eos, assembly GCA_036326025.1. NCBI lineage: Eukaryota > Metazoa > Chordata > Actinopteri > Cypriniformes > Leuciscidae > Chrosomus > Chrosomus eos. The sequence continues at coordinate 12,532,269 of CM070835.1, read as the reverse complement.
GTGTTAGTTATTCTGTTTAATATATTTAAATATGTAATGTTACTTAATCCATTTGTGTTAGGACTGCCTAAAGCATTTTTGTTGCAGTAACTTAAACTAGACAGAGGATTTTTAGTTTTAATTGAAATTAAGTTTTATTTTATGTGTTTCTGAGTAAAGGGAAATATCTTTGTTAGGGTTAGGTGTGTGATATTTAAAAGAGATTCTGTTATGTTGAAGTTTTTGTGGTTACCATTGTGCTGAAGATTAGGGCATGTGGTTGGGTTGTGGGTGGCACATGAGTTAAAAACTTTAATATATATATATATATATTTGCTATTTGTTAATATCATTCTTAAAATTAAATTCAGAATTAAATTATTATTTAAAACTAAACCCAGTACTATGCACAATGTAAAATACACTTTGTCACAACTTATTTTGCCCATATAATGTTTAAGCTAATAAGGTTAAGTGTATTTGCCTTGCTGTCTGCAATGGAGGGTCTCGAGGAAGCAGTTTTAACTTGAGCTTATAGATATACCCCCCCAGTGGGACTACTAATGCTTGGATGATGAGTATGGTAGCAAGATGCCTGAGTTATATTGGTGGAGGGATGCCAAAACAGCTGATGCCAGAGCAGGTGAGCGGCTGCTTATATGCTCCAGCAGTTAATTGAAATATTAGATGGGTTTAATCCTCCCAAAAATACGTTGTGAACTTCACCAAGTAGAATAAAAGTTAGAAACAGACTGCTACTTTCACAAGTTTGTCTTTATTCTCTAATGGTACAGCAATGCAAATAAAAAACTACATGAAAGCTACGGAGCCCCCCTAGTCCCACTTTGTGGGGAAAAAAAATATAACTATCTCGTGGCCTCAAGATAGTAACTCGTGGCCTCAAGATACTAACTCGTGGCCTCAAGATACTAACTCGTGGCCTCAAGATAGAGTTACTATCTTGAGGCCACGAGTTAGTATCTTGAGGCCACGAGTTAGTATCTTGAGGCCACGAGTTAGTATCTTGAGGCCACGAGTTAGTATCTTGAGGCCACGAGTTAGTATCTTGAGGCCACGAGTTAGTATCTTGAGGCCACGAGTTAGTATCTTGAGGCCACGAGTTAGTATCTTGAGGCCACGAGTTACTATCTTGAGGCCACGAGTTACTATCTTGAGGCCACGAGATAGTTATTTTTTTTTCCCCCACAAAGTGGGACTAGGGGGGCTCCGTAGTACGCAGAAAAAGTATCTAAAAAAATACTGGCAAGGAATCACATTTTCATGTATTAAAGCATTCATCAAAGCATTGACTTATAATATTGACATTAAGTAACTGTACTTTAACTGTACCGGTACTTAAAAATGCATTGTCAAATTTTGTACATGTCCATTTTTCATATACATCTTAAAACAGCATAATTTAATTACCATCAGTATTGACCAAAGAGACATTGTTGTGGTGGAGCGATGAGAGAATGAAAGTCATGGCTTGACTTGTTTTACAATAACTGGACACTTTCCCATGTTTCCTGCTTTGTCCACCACAGAAACCTCCACTTCTTCAAGGCAGCAAATCCCAGAATAATGCAAAAGGGTTGCATTATAGCCATTTTCATCTAGACCATCATATTGAGTAAAATTGTTAAAATTATTATTTTGTTGAGATGTTTCAGTCCTGTTCAGACACACTATATCAGTGGAACATAACTTGCACAACACTGAAAGTTCAAATCAATACTACACCTGTTGTTAATGTTTAACACATTCAGACTTTTATTCCCAAATCCAAGTTGATACGCTTTCCGCTTAAGTTTTCAATAGGGTTCAGGTTAGGGCACTGGGATGGGCATGGCAGAGGATTTTTTCTTTTAATTGGAATTTTCTTCTTTTTTTTTTCTTCTTTTTTTAAGTTTACTTTATTATGTGAAACTTTTCAGGTAATCAATCATTCAGAGGACACAGAAAAAAACGTATCCAGGCTTGGCCACTTGGAGGCGCTATAACCCAACAAAACATAAACATTTACACTCAATACGAAAAGTTGTTTCTTGCCTGTTTCTTAACATCATTCAATTAGCCTGGTAGGATGATCTTTCAATTATGTTTGGAAAATATCACAATAGACTTGAAATGACATAACCTAATTAAAATTATTATTTTGAAACTAATGGTTTCTTAGGTTAAGGGCTTTGTTGCAACCTGAGGGCTGTTCCATAAAACAAGATTAAAATACAAGCCAGGGTTATTTTGGTTAGTCAGACTTATTGTCAGTTGATTCTGTTTCATAAAGCAAACTTAAAATACCGGTAGTTCAAACTCAGTTACTCTTGCAACTTTAGCTGGGAAACTAACCTGGTCCAGTTAGACTGTCAGGCTAAGCCTGAGTTGTACAATGATATTCCACTGACACTCTCGCATACCATTATTTGATCAGTCCGAAAATAAATATACAGTATAGAACTGAAATAAGGCTACAATGATGTAAGATTTAATTAGATTGTTTTAAATTTTTATTAATACATTTCTCTCTGGTTTTACAGTATATTAGCCTATTTGATTAACCTATTACAATTGCCACTTTACAATTATTGCTATCATAAAATACACTTAAACCTGTAAACCTTAAATAAGGCACATCTAATGTGCAACAACAAATATTTGAGCTATATATATATTATATATATATATATATTTTATATATATATATATATATATATAGCTAAAATCTATGATATAAAAAGTATGATATTTTTTTTAATGTGCTTTATTATGTATTTTAATTCTAACACATTTAACACAATTATACAAATTTAATTATATTTAATTATTTTTACTTTATTTGTATTAAATTATATCTTTATTTTTCCCCATTTGTGATAATACCCACCACCAACACATAAAAAACATAATTAGAAAAATAACCAATAAGTACATAGTTAGACACTTTTATATTTGAAAAAGCGGAAAAAAATAGATGAATAAATATTAATTAAGATTTAAACATTCAGAATGTTTATATCAAACTCTCTTATATTGACACATTCCTAAAAAGTATTTCAAGTAATATTATTTAAATATCAAATAATATAAGATATTAAATAAGTAAATAAAATAATAAGTATATTAAAGGGAGGGGGGGGGGGGATATAATAAAAAAGGTAATTAATGTAGATGTATTCATTTATTTTATAAAATATTCTTTGATTTTAGAGTTGCCAATATCTTTTCAAAATGTATACCGGTACTTTTGCTCTTAATTCCGTGTTATCCTTTCCACAGTGTACTTTAAAAACTAAATCTAACCAATCATTTAAAACTGGGGTTTCTTGCTTTATCCAAAAAAATATTGCTTTAAAAACTGTAATTCCCAGTATTCTAAATTACTCATCTAGGTCCTATACCCAAAACCATATTTTGCATCTTTATTATATTTGATTTCTTTAAAACAAAATCTTCCCTGAATTAGGCTACTTCTGTTCATTTCTTTTTTAAATGAGCTATTATTAAAAATTATTATTAAGTAAAAATATATATATATTTAATCAGCTAAAAGTTCACCGCAACTTATCCAACATCCTAAAGATAAATTATTGTAGTTAGAAGATATTTCTGGTGTATAAAATATATTTTATATTTTTGCGTTCATATTTGGCGCGCATGCGAGCAGCAGCGCTTGTTCAACGTGAAGTTTAGCAGCAAAATTGAAATATTTGCACGACTTTCCCACATTTACAGATGGAGAATATACCTGTGAAATGTAAGTTTTGCACTTACGAAAAAAACATGTATTGTATCATGTGATGCCTTATTTAGCTGTATCTTAAACTTATGAACGGTGATAGGCCTACACGTTATAACCTTGCTGTTGTTTCTAGGTTGCTATGGGTTTTACATGGTGTTGTAGTCCTATTATTTTTAACAATGATGGCTATCATTTAGTCAGACCCCATGCCTCTCTCTCTCGCACACAAGTTGGTATTTTGAATAAGTTCCCCCACCGTGACCATTGTACATTATGCATTTAATTGATTGAAATAAATGACTAAATATGCGACCAGTACTGTACATGTGCTTAAAGTAAAACTTTATAAAGTACAACAATGAAACAAAACACTGAAGGCCAACATACCGCTACTTTCACAAGTTTTATTTTATTTTCAAAAGCTACAGCAACAAATAGTGAAACTACATGATTGCAGTAAGATAAGGAATAAAACAAGTGTTATACTGTCACAGTTTACTATACTATACAGCAAGTCATTGTCACATTTACATACAATACACATTCATGTTAAAACAGTAAAGATTTTAGTGCCATCAGTATTAAACTTGACCAAAGAGAGATGGTTGTAGTAGAGCTACTGGATGTGGGTTTGACAGTCATTGGACTGATTGTGGTCACAGGGCGTTTTATATTAAAAGGGCACTTTGCCTTGTTTCCTGCCTTGTCCATCACACTAATCTGCACATCTTTGAAGCAACAGGAACCAATATATTTCACAATGGTTGCATTGTATCCATTTTCATCTACAGTTGTATTAATGTAGATAAAAAAGGTAGTGTTGAATTCACTAGAGTCAGTGGCAGAAAAAGAGGGGTGATCAATTCCTGAACCAGCACCATCTGACATGATGTAAGTCACTTGCCAGCTTGCATTTCGACATGACAAAGGACAATCCAAACTCTCATTTACCACACGGCACACTGGTGGAGTCAAGTCTGTGACCTAAAGAGAAAATATATGATATTTCTTTCCATTAAACGCCATATACGTTTAACTTATACTGTAGCAGTAAAACTAATATTGAATAGAGAATCAGTATACATCAGTACAGATGAAATGAGGCACTTACACTCGGTATAGCATCTTGTCTTTCTTTCTCTACCATGTCAACATCTTTCATTGCGTTATCCTTAGTGGTGACATCATGGTATGGAAAGGCCTGTGACCATGCAATCAGCATGCAGAGAAAGACTAGCGACTTTGCAATCTGAACCATTCTGATCTACTGAAGAGATTTAAAGAATAGATTTAGATGAATGTTTATGGTTATAATGATACTGGCAGGAGTATTCATTTCTGTGAAGCCATTCTAAGGTTTCTCTTGGTGTTTTTCACCCACAGACGCCAACGTTGCCGAAATGATTTCTGTTCACACGTATCCATAAAAACGACTAAAGCTCATGAGATGATACAGAGAGGGCAGACCAGACACGATCGTTTTATTAGTAAAAATATAATCCCACCACTCACTATTGCTTCCAGGTTGCACTGAAAATCATGGTCTAAAACGCAATTGATTCTAAAAATTGCATTTTTTCCGCAGCGACTGTCATCTTCGCAGAAATGCAATATGAAAATTCTACAAAGGAACATCTCTCTTTAGCAACATGTATTTAGCAGTACAACAATGCAGCTATAACCATTGATTTCTAAGGGCACAATATGCGTTACATGACTGAACGTTCGTCATCATCAACTTCCACACCATACAAAGCGAAAACAAATGTATCTACTTGGGAGAGCGTTTTCAAAAAGCTCCATATTCGCTGACAAAAACGGCGTCTCAGGGGCAGTTTACACGACACCGTTTTCAACTAAAAAAAGGAATTTTTTAAATGCGTTTTGGCCGCTCATTTACACGACACTGGCGTTTGGGGGGCCTGAAAACAACATTTTGAAAACATGTTTCAAAGTGCACATTTTTGAAAACTATACTAACTGTTATCGTCTCTTTGTACAGTACACTACAAAAACGTGAATCTGTGAAAACGGTGACTTATGCGCATTACATGGTTAAGTCTAGGCATGCGCGTTTGGCGCGAGTGCTCTGTAAAAGAATACGTGTGCGCAGACGCGTAGTCTTTCTTTAAAAAGTGACATCGCCAACTGCTGACCTGGCATGCATAAACAGCATTTTTATTAGTTTTCGCAGATCTGTGTGAAGATGGATTGTTGTCATCAGTACAAAGAAAAAACTTTGCATTTTTTGCAAAAAAAAATCGTTGTCATGTAAACGTACCCTTAATGTGGACGGAAGGCCAAAATGGAGATAAAAAGATGCGTTTTCAAACAAAAATCCTTCGGATGAGACGTTAAACCGAGGCCCTGACTCTCTGTGGTCAGAAAAAATCCTAGGATGTCTTTCGATAAAGAGTAGGGGTTTAACTCCAGCATCCTGGCCAAAATTTGCCCCTTGGCCTCTGTCCATCATGGCCTCCTAATCATCCCCATATACTGATTGGCTTCATCACTGTCTCCTCTCCACCAGTAAGCTGGTGTGTGGTGAGCGTTCTGGCGCAATAAGGCTGCCGTCGCATCATCCAAGTGGATGCTGCACACTGGTGGTGGTTGAGGAGATTCCCCCCCTTCTATGTAAAGCACTTTGAGTGTCCAGAAAAGCGCTATATAAATGTAATGAATTATAAAAACGTATTAGTGTGAATTTATTTTTTACATCAAAAACTGATTGAATCGTTGAATGGTTGTGGTTTACTATTGATGTGCTGTCATGTGACAGGTTGTCCCGCCCTCGTGTCAGTGAACATGTCAGGAGAAGCCATATCTGTATAAATGACATTTATATAGATCATCAGTTTGGGGGACGCAATTTTGATTATGATTATGAGAGTACTTCTGATTAAGATTTTTCCAGTGTATATTCTCAGCTTTACAACACTTGTTTACACAACACACGTCACAGCAAGGGCTTTCATCATAACGGATTTCCCATTAACTATTTTCCGGTAAAGCACATGCATCTTGGGGTAATTTTGGTTAATAAGTAACTATGTAATCTTTCTAACGCGGAAGAACTGGAGAAGCTAAAAAATAAGTCAGGCAGCAAGACTAGCTACTCAACTACCCATTATGTATCGTTTCCCACTTCGTCATGCATTATTTTAGTCTTCAATAACAGGTAGGCTATAATAAAGGTCTTTGAAAAGGTTTATAAAAGTTACTTTCTATTACCTGTTTGTTTTGTCAAGCTAGATTATCAGTTAAAATACAATATGCCTATAAGTTTAAAAAAAATTCACATTAATATAATAATTTATAGACATAAAAACATATTACATGTTGTCCCAGCAATAAAAAGCCACCACAACGTTGCTTAAAATGGAAATACTTACCGTTATAAGCGATAAAATCTTAGTAATGATAAAAGTAGTGAAATCTCCGGTAGTAAGATTCTGCGCCTCCGTTTAGATCCTTCTCTGTTCCAAAATATTTTGGAGACTTGTGTTAGTAGTAAGTTTTTAAACACTCTCAGACACACCCATGCATGTCAACATGACCCATTATATCGTCAGAGCCGGTCAGAGGAACGTGAGCTTGCACAATATGAAGTGATTGTTAGGCTGTTTGGTCACGCTGTAAAGTATGATTAAAGTCGATATTGCTCAGTAAATATTGTTACTTTGATATGAGGCATGGGAGCCTGTGACAGGAAGTGAGGCATAACTAACTGCATCAAAACATATTTTACTCTGTCTTACATCACTTTCTGTATCTTATGTATGCTTTGTATTGTATTTGTAACTTAATTTGCTAAACACAAAAGAAAATTTTGAAGAATGTCAGAAACCAAACAGTTTATGGTCCCCATTTACTTTTATAGTATTTTTTTTTTTCAAATTGGTCATCAGCTGTCTGGTTTCTGACATTCTTCAAAATATTTTTCTTTGTGTTCGGCAGAAGAAAGAAATTCATACAGGTTTGAATCAACTTGAGAGTGAGTAAATGTTGACAGAATTTCCATTTTTTAAGTGAACTATTCTTTTAAAGGGGCTATATGTAGAATTTAGAAACCCTTGTTATTAGCGACATTGGTGGCTGTTAAGTAAACTGCAGCCAGCAACTCCTTGGTCTTTGCTCGCACTCTTGCAAGTGTAACATAGAAGAGGCTGATTCAATGCCACGATATAGTCATGGCAAAGTTATTTTTGTTCTTCTTCGCTTAAGGTGCGTTCACACCGAATTCGCGTCTGCCGCCCGAGTTGAAAAATTTGAACTTCTGCGTCAATTCGCGCCGCGTTAACCAATAGGGAGCCTGCTTGCTGCTGTCACGTGATGAAGTGAAAGTTTATGTTATTTTAATAAAGTATTTTGTAATATTACTAAAATGTCTGGTGTGGTTCTGTACAACAAAGCAAATCTTTCACATAAAAACTCGATTTTAATATATGAGAGATAGTACTCATTTTGTATTAAATGCTATTTATTCCATATCTATTTTAGATTATATGAAACATTGTTATTTTAATGTAAAAACAACAAACACTTAGTGTATAAGAAATAAAAAAATCACAGGACAGGTTTCACTTTTGGAGGCTGGCTCCATTTATTATCAAAACAAAAATAAATGACAGATTAGGTTGGCTTGCTGTTGCCTTTGGCTTGCTCAGTTGGGGATATTCAAATTAATTAAACAATCATACCATTGATCAGCTCTACCAAACTTGGATGTCCTTTTTGGATGTCCAGTAATAAACAAACATTGTTGAGTTGTTTTGATTGATACTGTAAAGCAGCTTTGATACAATCTGTATTGTGAAAAGCGCTATATAAATATATTTGACTTGACTTGACTTGACTAGGTGGGTGCAGGCGAGGGTGAACCTCGCCCCGGGGCTGTAGAGCGCGGGCTCGTGGGAGCGACCACTCGAGGCCGAGGCTTTATACGGCCTACGCTGTCCTCGTCAGCGTCCTCACCGTTAGGTCCACCAAACCTAGCTCCTGGAGCAAATGGTAAAACTCCTGAAACCCTCCGGAGGGTCTGGTGGATCCGAGTACAGCGACGATGTCCCCTGCGCAGCTGTTTCTGCTCTCCAGAGCAAATACGAGCGGTGACTCTCTCGATTAATGCTACTGCTAATGCTCGATAAACATCTAAAAAAAGATGGCCGCCTCCGGATTTCGATTCTGACGCGCGTAAATTTCGCTTCAAACTTTTGTTTTTACGCGCGTCAGTTTCACTCTTGACACAAAGTGGTCAAGCGTCAAACTAGACGCGGTAGGCGCGAATTTGACGCGCTATTCGCGTCCGGTGTGAACGCAGCATTATGCTGCGTTCACACCAGACGCGAATAGCGCGTCAAATTCGCGCCTACCGCGTCTAGTTTGACGCTTGACCGCTTTGTGTTAATTCGCGCGTCAAGAGTGAAACTGACGCGCGTAAAAACAAAAGTTTGAAGCGAAATTTACGCGCGTCAGAATCGAAATCCGGAGGCGGCCATCTTTTTTTAGATGTTTATCGAGCACTAGCAGTAGCATTAATCGAGAGAGTCACCGCTCGTATTTGCTCTGGAGAGCAGAAACAGCTGCGTAGGGGACATCGTCGCTGTACTCGGATCCACCAGACCCTCCGGAGGGTTTCAGGAGTTTTACCATTTGCTCCAGGAGCTAGGTTTGGTGGACCTAACGTGAGGACGCTGACGAGGACAGCTTAGGCCGTGTAAAGCCTCGGCCTCGAGTGGTCGCTGCCTGACGAGCCCTCGCTCTACAGCCCGGCGCGAGGTTCACCCTCGCCCGCACCCACCTAATCTGTCATTTATTTTTGTTTTGATAATAAATGGAGCCAGCCTCCAAAAGTGAAACCTGTCCTGTGATTTTTTTTATTTCTTATACACTAAGTGTTTGTTGTTTTTACATTAAAATAATAATGTTTCATATAATCTAAAATAGATATGGAATAAATAGCATTCAATACAAAATGAGTACTATCTCTCATATATTAAAATCGAGTTTTTATGTGAAAGATTTGCTTTGTTGTGCATTAGAACCACACCAGACATTTTAGTAATATTACAAAATACTTTATTAAAATAACATAAACTTTCACATCACCACGTGACAGCAGCAAGCAGGCTCCCTATTGGTTAACGCGGCGCGAATTGACGCAGAAGTTCAAATTTTTCAACTCGGGCGGCAGACGCGAATTCGCGTCAAACGCGTGAATGCACAAATAGCACTAACTAAATCATTCGCGCTTAACGCGCCATTCGCGCGAACTTGACGCGCGAATGAGGCGTATTCGCGTCTACCGCGCCGCGCTCTACGCCTCATTCGCGCCGCAGGAATTTTTTACGCGCGTAACGCGTCTTTGCATTGACTTAACATTGAAATCACTCGCGCCTGACGCGCCATTCGCGTCCGGTGTGAACGCACCTTAGAAGTAAAAAAAGAAGTTGAAAATACATTTGCAGCGATATACTGATAACAATTAGATGTTATCAGTCCATGCTGTTGAGAGTGAAGTTAAAGGTATAGCAGAGGATTTTCTTTTTCCGGGTGGGTATCCTATACTATTGGTCCACCTAAGTGTCAATCATTCTGGTGATATGTTTACGTAAGAACGTCGTACGTGCTCATCCCTATGTAGTTTTCGCTTTCTGCGCATGCCCACTTTCTGGTGTATTATGTGTGATGAGTTACGGTTTCAGCCATTCCTTTGAAAATGGCTGAGGGTCGAAAGAGAAAAAATGTATACGAAGTGTATGATAGGAAGAGAAAGGCCGCAGAATATAGAAACAAGAAACAATATTTCACACGCTGGCGTGCACTAAAAGCACAGGTTGGGCTTCCCACTGATGCCGCAGTCGCGAAGATTCTACAAGACGGGTAAAGTTTGTCATGCTATTTGGAGAAATCCATTTAAAATCACTGCTAGTAAAAGTTAATGTAAGCTATGATTAGCGATGCTAGCCCTGGCACAAGTCATGCACCGTGTAGACACGGTAAACATCTCAATTTGCCTAAAGTAGCCTTATGACCAAATGGTAAATGGTATCACGCTGAAATATTCTTAAACCTTGTGTGTTCATTTTCGATAATTCCAATGTGTTCACCATAGTAATTATTACACTAATGCAACAAGCTACTTCTCCATTGCATATCATGTCATAGAGTGTTGCGCATGTGCATTTTTTAAAAAATTGGAGAGGGCGGGTCTTCTCTAAAATTCGTAAAGATCCTCCGCTATACCTTTTAAGATATGTAAATATTTGTGCTTTCCTCTCTCAGTAGCAAAATAAACACAGCAAAAATGACAGCTGTGAGATAGCAGAAGTTAAGAAAATATCTGATTAGTGATGTGGATATGTAAACTCTGCATTTCAAAATGACATTAAAAATTACAAAAAAAATTACATATTGCCATTACAGTGTAGAATAGCTCTTTCTGCATTATTTTAAACATTGTATAAGCAATTGTTTCATGAGTCACAGAAAGGAAAAGATGCCCTCGGGAGAGTGCATAAACTTCACATCCTTTTGATTTTCCTGAAAAAAAAAAAAAAGTCCAGAGTCCAGTCTAAGGGCTTTCAAAAACAAGTTAGTCAGAGAAACTTATTTCGGACAGACTTCGGACAAACAGTTTAATAATCTACCGCAAAATAAAGTTAGCTTTGGTGATAACTAATCAAATATTTAATTGCTACAATAGTATTGTCTCACTAGAAATTACATCAGAAGTAGAAATGGTCAGAAACATACATTTACACACACACTGACCACCAAACGCAACTTTCAGACGACATCTTTATTGTTTTTTAGCTCAACTGTCTCAGAAAGGATAGCACATGATTGTAGGATATCAAAGGTAGCAAAGGATCATATATGCTGCCTTCAAAAATTGACCCGATGAAGGTATCTCAGAAGACAGGAAGTGAAGCTAACATTGGATTAGTACGGACATTGATGTCTTCCCTGGAATGCGTCCTCCGGCTTGACCAGCCTTGACAGGAGGTTAGCTATTTGTTAATAAATAACTTGAACAAAGAATGAATTCTCGTCATAAAGTGTCATAAAATCATTTAATTGTTTCCTAGATGTGCAAACATATATCATTTTGGTATTTTAAACGTCAAATAACTGGACTTTCTGAGATTTCCTAAGTTTCCGGAAACATTTTGTTTGCATCACTGTTTCTCAACACTTTGTCACTGTACTTTTTAATGGTTCAAAGTGTTTTATTTATTTGCTATTACATTTGACCAATTAAGCAAGAGGCAGCCAAATTATCACACAATATATTCGGACAAGGTGAATCAGGTCCCATGTGTGAAGTGGAATCATATAGGTTAAATAATAAAGGGACATTATGGACTCTTAACTATTTTCCTTGTTAATAAATGTATTGGAGATAAAGAGAGCTATAGGCTATTTGTCTAACTTAATGAGAGGAATCAAGAATCACTTTAAAATGAAAATTCTGAAATTCATACAGGTTTGAAATAACTTGAGGGCGAGTAAATTATGACAGCGTTTTCATTTTTAAGTTTTAAACCTTTTACATTTACATTTAACAAAAGACATCACAATTATATAGTAAAATTACGTCATCAGTGATTTGTACAGCTATGAGGACATCTTGTGTTTATTGCTTCTTGTGAAATCAAGGAAATTGTGCAGTCCTCCGGAGAACTCCAGCCCCTGTGTGGACAGTCTTGGTATTGTAATCCTGGAGTAAAAGTAAGCACATTTATTTAGTCCTCCAATAGGGTGAGATAAAATACAAAACACACAATTGTTCAGGTTTTGCTCAAACTTGTGGAGTTCATGCAGTTCGAGTGCTGGTTCCTTTACAACAATCTGAATATTAAGAAAGTCTGACATTAGTGTAATTTTGCAACTCAACCTCTGACTTTTTGGTTATTCTGATAAAACAACTTGTAATTTAAAATTTTTGCATTAAATAAAATAATACAAACATTTTCACTAGTGCTCTCAGACATTTGGACCTCAGTGTGTATATTATATAATATATATATATATATATATATATATATATATATATATATATATATATATATATATATATATATATATATATATATATATATATATTATTTTACTTTTTAGGATTGGTGGTAATGCAAAAGGGAAAGATGACAGTCAAATACTCTTCATCAGAGATTCAGTCACATTTTTGCACTACTGACTGATGTCTAGTTGTGTTGTGTAAAATCTCTTTTTCCATTTTAGTGTGGGATTATTTGAACTGTAACAAGAGAGATTATTAATTTAAAAAACAAGAAAGCATCTGAGCACATTTACTGCTCTCAGTGGTGAATGATCAGGACAAGTGATCTTGAGAGAGTCAGACTGCACTGTGATGTTTAATTCATCTAAACGAGACAGTTCACCTGTCAAGCATGTCTGGGTCAAGATATAATCTCTGGCCTGAACATAACGCAAAAGAGAATAATCCAATCATTTGTCATTATTATTTCATATTTTTAAGAAACGGCGTATGGTGCTTTCAACAAATAGGACACAATTAGACCTTAAATGATGACATTTATCAATAAAAAATACATATTTAGAAATTGTTTTAAAAATGTTAAACCAACGGTTGGGTTTGACCATATTTGACCCACACTGTTGACAACCCAGCATTTTAAGAGTGAGAATGAAGAAATAAAGTCTCCATAAATTCTAGAAAAATTGTGAATAAGTGTCTTATTTTTAAAACTTATTTTTCTTTGTAGCACGCGGACTTCTTTGGATGCATGCAATCTGTCAGACACTGCTGTAAATAATTTTTAGAAATGAAAATTAATTAATAATTTAAAAAAAATATACAATATGAGTGCAACAGATTATTTTAAAGTTATAAAATTGATGTATCATTTTATTTGTTCACTCAAAAAAAGGTATAAGCTGTCACTATGGTGGTACCTTTTCAAAAGGAACATATTTGTTCCTTTTAGGGACTGATATGTACACTTTACATACTAATATGTACCTTTAAGGTATGTCAATATGCACCCTTTAGGTACAAAAAGTGTAAAAAGTTAGTGACAAGTTTTGTGCCTTTTTTTTCTGAGTACAGTCAAGAAAGGTCAGGACATTTGCAGTGAGACGGGCCAAAATCTTTGTTTTCTCGGGGGATACAGACTTGATATCTTTGTACACTATTTGTGAAAAATGCACCGTTGTTTTCTAAAAGACAAATGGTATGTGGAAAAGAAATTAGATGATGATACTTAATGGTGATTGTGATCTAAACCTGATCAAACAGATATAAGGCCTTATAATATTTATCAGTTACATGTGGCATTTAATATGTATGACTGATCAATAAGCAATATATCCTTCTACGTTACAAGATCTAATTTCTCTTTTCTTATTTATACCCACTTGCCCCCTTCCTTACCCTTTCCCTCTGTCTTTCTCCCTTAACCTCCCTACATCCCTCTCTCCTCCTACCTTTTACCTAACATTTGATAGATTGCAATTAGATATCCTTGTAAAATCAGCAGAGGAATCGTTACTCAATCCTGCAGTTTACATTTCGGTTTTGTCGTCAGTCAATGGCATCCTCTCTTCTCCCCTCACCCTGAGTTCACTGCGTCTGACGCACAAATACTCCCCTATTTTATCTCCTCTTTCATTTTCCGTTACTGAGCTTTCTCTTCTTCTCTGACTGAGTGTAGCTCTTTATCCATAAATTATACATCAGGTGAAGGTGACAGACAGAGAGATTTCATGCTATCATCATTAAATCTACTTAAATATGAAGGGTTAGAAAGGCTGAGCATGAATAGAGGTGTTAGGAGATACATTTAAATGCACTGATCAAATCTGTAAAGATTAACCTAAACACACATGTGGGCATATAAACTGTCTACAATGAGGTCACCATCATTTATGACCTATAGAAATTTATAATATTATTTCAAAAATATTTTTAAACACACACACACACACCACACACACACACACACACACACACACACACACACACACACACACACACACACACACACACACACACACACACACACACACACACACACACACACACACCTAAAGGATTATTAGGAACACCTGTTCAATTTCTCATTAATGCAATTATCTAATCAACCATCTCAAGACAATCTCCTGAACTCCAAACTGAATGTCAGAATGGGAAAGAAAGGTGATTTAAGCAATCATGAGCGTGGCATGGTTGTTGGTGCCAGACGGGCCGGTCTGAGTATTTCACAATCTGCTCAGTTACTGGGATTTTCACGTGCAACCATTTCAAGGGATTACAAAGAATGGTGTGAAAAGGGAAAAACATCCAGTATGCGGCAGTCCTGTGGGCGAAAATGCCTTGTTGATGCTAGAGGTCAGAGGAGAATGGGCCGACTTATTCAAGCTGATAGAAGAGCAACTTTGACTGAAGTAACCACTCGTTACAACCGAGGTATGCAGCAAAGCATTTGTGAAGCCACAACACGCACAACCTTGAGGCGGATGGGCTACAACAGCAGAAGACCCCACCAGGTACCACTCATCTCCACTCCAAATAGGAAAAAGAGGCTACAATTTGCAAGAGCTCACCAAAATTGGACAGTTGAAGACTGGAAAAATGTTGCCTGGTCTGATGAGTCTCGATTTCTGTTGAGACATTCAGATGGTAGAGTCAGAATTTGACGTAAACAGAATGAGAACATGGATCCATCATGCCTTGTTACCACTGTGCAGGCTGGTGGTTGTGGTGTAATGGTGTGGGGGATGTTTTCTTGCACACTTTAGGCCCCTTAGTGCCAATTGGGCATCGTTTAAATGTCACGGCCTACCTGAGCATTGTTTCTGACCATGTCCATCCCTTTATGGCCACCATGTCCCATCCTCTGATGGCTACTTCCTGCAGGTCACAAAGCTCAAATCATTTTTAATTGGTTTCTTGAACATGACAATGAGTTCACTGTACTAAATGGTCCCCACAGTCACCAGATCTCAACCCAATAGAGCATCTTTGGGATGTGGTGGAACGGGAGCTTTGTGCCCTGGATGTGCATCCCACAAATCTCCATCAACTGCAAGATGCTATCCTAACAATATGGGCCAACATTTCTAAAGAATGCTTTCAGCACCTTGTTGAATCAATGCCACGTAGAATTAAGGCAGTTCTGAAGGCGAAAGGGGGTCAAATACAGTATATATATATATATATATATATATATATATATATATATATATATATATATTAAAAGGTTCAATATTTTGAGACACAATCTCACCGATTTCTGAAGACTGGAGTAATGATGCTGAAAATAAATTACAGGAATGCTGGAATAAATTACATTTTAATATATATTTAAATAGAAAACAGCTATTTTAAAATGTAAAAATATTTCACAAGATTACTGTTTTTGCTGTATTTTGTATAAAATAAATGAAACCTCGGTGAGCAGAAGAAACTTCTTATAAAACATTAAAAAATCTTACTGTATAATCATTTTGGCCACCACTGAATATATAAATTACTGCCACAGCACATAACATAACATAATCTCAAATAAATTGCATTTCAGGAATAAAGTGAACCTCAGAAAAGGGCTCAGGTTGTTCTGTCTAAAAGGGAACATCCTGACGCTGTCCACACTGCTGAGAGCGAAGATGAATATGTAAATATGCGCTCCTTAGTTTTATTATTATAATCTTATTTTCATAAATTACGAAATAAAAAAAGTCTCTCACTTCAGAAAAATGCACTTCCCTGATATAGTCCAATACATATATCTTTTGACATGGTGAAAAGAAACAAATTTTATCTTAAAGAAAATTTCAGACTGATGTTTTAATTACACGTTTTATGCAAATTCTGGTCATCAGAACACAAAAAGAATTATAATTTGATAATGCTGTGCAGTTAGCCTAACGTTGCCAGTCATCAAATAACCAAAGTATTACCCTTATGAAATTAACGGTTTACTAAAAAAATAAAAAACACATGGTAACCACAAATTAGCAATGGTTTTGCTACACTAACCATAGTTTCATCATGGTAGGCTGTTTGTAGTTGGCTAACACGTGGTTATACAAATGGTAATCAATCTGCCAAAAACCATGGTGACTACACTTTAATAGCCTAATAAAACATGGTTAAATTTCGTATATTGATCTAATTTCAAATGCTGTATTAAACTAATTTCAGAGCTCTGTATGTCATATAGGTTGTTTTATGGTTGCAAAATAATAACCTGAAAATAATAATTAGGGAACATTCTGTATAAGTTACTTAAAAGTCCTTGCCACATCTCTCCAGTAACAGAATCCAGTAAGAAAATCATAAGAAATAGAGGTTGATTGCTGTGGCATCAGATAAGAACATATCCAGGTTTAGATAACAGGATGATAGACATCACTGCACAAACGCAGTAAACAAAAAAAAAAACAATAAAATGGTTTATAGTTCATGTTTGTTCTACACTAATTATATTCAAATAATATAAAATAAAATAATTTATTATAAAAATAACTGGCAGAAAACGCTAAAATACAGAAGCAAATCTCAAATAAATAAATAAAAACAGCAAAAAACAGTGTGTAGAGCGAGGTTATGTGTGTGAGATTTCATAAAAACCTTTCTTCTTGTTTTTTTAATCTACTAACACAGAACCCCCTTATCTTACCAATCCAATTAGAACGCAGCCTAGAACTCAGACCGAAAAGAGCGAATGAAAGATAAGGAGAGAGAGGTATCGGATGGATAGAGTGTCACCTTCGGAATGTTAGAAGGCCAAAAAGCAGACATGGTATCCTTCAGTATTTCTTTGCCCTGTTGGATAAAACACACCTGGGCAGAGAGAAGGATGACAAGCTGTGGACTTCTACAGAGGAGCAGATGACCGAGTCAGATTGAGAGAGACATAGAGGCATCAATAGAATGAAAGATGTGGCAAAGCAGAAAGAGGTTTAAATTGATTTCTTTTGATTTTTGAAAAGAAAATTACCACATTTATCCAGCCTTCCTAATTCAGCTCGAGTTACTGAACACAGTTCTGAGAAATTGACTGGAGAGTAACAATTGCAATTGCACGGCAGGAACCTCTGACAGGCCCATATTGGGAGGGGTAAAAACAGGTGTTGTCTTACTGAGAGTGAGAGAGAGAGAGAGAGAGAGAGAGAAGAAGAAAAAGAAAGAGAGAGCGTGCCATTGTTGCAAGGATGTTCATGATTATTCGAGAGGGATCAGCAGGAGGGGCAGGTAGTACCGGCGGCATGAGTGCTCCACCGACGAGAACAGCGAAACAGGTAGAGTCATACATGTGTGTGTATTATATGAACTATACATTTTTTTGATTCCCAGAGAGTGATTTTTGTCTTAAAAATATTCTGCTCTAAATAAAATAAGCTTAAAGGTAAATTGTGATTTTTGCAATATTAAAATAGCTTGTTTTTTCCAGCTTAGTATGTCAGACAACTAAACAATAGATTGATTTCCATGTAAAGCGTAACACTTCGGCACTATAAAAACATTACTCTGTTTGTTTGAGCTCAGCCTGGCGTAGCAACATTGGCACAAATCAATGACATTAGTTTTGGGGCTGGGCAATCTATTTGACCGACCAATGGCAGATGGACGGATTGTTCAGTAAACCAGTTAAAAAACAATATTTTTTTCCTGCTATTCTGTTTGCTGCATTTTAAGATTGAACTTAAGCCGGGGACACACTTAGTAAGGCTATGTTATTTGATACTTACGATCACGCTGAGTCAGAGACAATTGCGTTTAGTAGGTGTTCACAGTTGGTGTTTAAAATCTGCTACAGTCGTTGGAAAGTCTGTAAGTGTGTTTAGTTCAGTCTTTGAATGTTTCAGCTTTTTCTCTCTTAATAACAACCCACATTGTAATCAAACTGTATGTGTGCCTCACTCCCTTGACTGGGGTGGCGCCATATTGAATTTTACGTGGATGAAAATTAGGCTGTGAGGCATTTGGTTCTATTATATCACAGTAATTTTAAGTTTCAAAATGCTTTTATGAGTTTTATTCTTCTGAAAGTCTTTTGGAACAATCAATATGTTGGTAAACAACACCAGTACAGTCTATTGAACATACGTCACAGCCTTGTTTTCATCCCTGTCTAAAATTAAGTATGGCGCTACCCTGACTAAGTTCTAGCTTATATTTGCAATTATCTTTAAAATTAAGTTACTGTATACGGTATAGGTTACCAGCAGTGTTGGGGGTAACTCATTACAAGTAACTTGAGTTACGTAATCAGATTACTTTTGCAAGTAACTAGTAAAGTAACGCATTACTTTTTCAATTTGCAACAAAATATCTGAGTTACTTTTTCAAATAAGTAACGCTAGTTACTTTTTCACATGTATGGACTGACAATTCTCCTGTCCTCATATTGATAGAAACAAAGTGAGGAGGTGGTGTGTGTGTGTGTGTGGTGTGTGTGTGTGTGTGTGTGTGTGTGTGTGTGTGTGTGTGTGTGTGTGTGTGTGTGTGTGTGTGTTGTGTGTGTGTGTGTGTGTGCGTGCAGAGTAAACATGATGCTTATTGTAGTTCTAGACTAAATATGAACATGCATTTACTCATCTCACTTGCAGGAAAACATTCAGCATTCCTCAAAATGAATAAAAACAGTAAAATGCAATCTCAGAATTTTATGCAAAACTTTTATAATTAACTATAGTAAATTACACAAATATATTTTATGTATTTAATCTCAATTTATTAACCAATGCTGCTAACCTTCAATTATCTAATTCAACTATACTAATAGGCAAAAATTACTCAAGATTAGATGTAGAAATAAGCATGTTGAACTTCCTTCTCCTGTATCCTATTGTTCTGTAATGAAAAATGGCTGAACAGTTTGTTTGAGCAGCGCCCTCTACTGTACAGGATTAAACATGCATTTCCTTGCATTTATCACTTTTGGTGTGAAAGGGCCTTAACATTTGCCAAAAATAGAACTTTTTTTGTTGTTATTAAAAAACAAACAAGCAAGCCCAGCCCAAATGAGAAAAAGTAATGCAAAAGTAATTTAACGCATTACTTTTCATAAAAAGTAACTAAGTAACGCAATTAGTTACTTTTTTTGGGAGTAACGCAATATTGTAATGCATTACTTTTAAAAGTAACTTTCCCCAACACTGGTTACCAGTTACTGATTAATCATCAGCTTAGTTGGGATGTCTGACCTCCTGTGCCCTCTGACAGGTCCAAGCCGCAATCAAGAAGAAGGTGGAGAAACAGAGGAAGCAAGTTGAAATGGGTGTGGTGGAGGTATTCAACAGCAATGCAAAACCTAAAATGGGAAAGCGAAAGAATCAGCCCATCCTTCCTCCCAGCAGAGATGGAGATGCTGAGGAGGAATTTGAAGAGGAGCCCACTGAGACGGAGGAATCGAAGGAGCAGGTGGAACTCGACCTCGCACCTATCATCGAGTCTGTTTTTGGCCAAGTAAGACTGCACAATAGCACTCTCTGCAGGCCACCGTTCATATCCCGTACACATATCGCCATTCATACCCCTCTACCTACAGCAGTCTTTCAGTAGCCCGCTATTTAATTTTGCTAAAATTAATGTACATTTTTTGTGAAGTATTAACTGATTTTATTTTAGTAAAAATGTTGATTCATCCTCACTACAGGTTAGTAGATTTAATTTTAGAAATAGGCCTAGGGTTTATATAGCGATTCATAAGAAATAAAATGCACGTCAAAGCATTAGTTTAATGCTAGTTTCTTGGTCTTTTTAAGAAATTATTATCCGGTCTATTCACCTTTATCCACCTGACCTGACCATCAAAATTGACTTTCATTGGAAAATTTACTTGAGGTTCACTTTCAGTCAGGTTAATTTAGTGTTATTTTAGTATTATTTATATACTATTATAGTTTTTAGTAATATTTTAAATAATCTTTTATGAATTTATTTCAGTTTTCATTTTTGTTTAATTTTTAGTACATTTGTAATGTAGCAATATTTCGAATTTTCATTTAATACCTATATTTAATTTTATTTCAGCTTTTAGTTTTAGGTAACGATAATAACCCTGTTCAATACTAAATTTTTTTTTCATTGAATTTCATTTAATTTAGATGCTACCACATGCATGATGTTTCTATTCTGGGAAGGTATACTTGTGTCCCAAAGTGACTTCCTTCATTAGCAGACAGGTGGTTAGGTGACTGTCAGGAAGACGATAGGTCCTAACAAGCACGTCCCCTTGTGGTTCATCCGCTCATGACCTGGTCTTATCCTTGTAGTGTTGCATTCCCACACTATAGGATAACCTTGCGTCCAGTAGTAATCACTTGATATCGAGCTTGAATCACCAGCGGTGAGCACACTAGAAACCCAATCTTGCCCACTCACCTTTCTGGAAGAGGGATCATTGTTTGTTATTGTCATAATTATTTAATTGGCTTGGAGACATAGATATCTACAAACTCATTTATGATGATGCATTTACTTACCTAAGTTGAATTTAATAAACATCTTTTCTTGCTTTTGTTTAGTCAAACGTACTGAGAAAAGAATTAACTATTGCAGGTTATGTTGGTATTTACTTTTTTGTAGCTTACATTTGCAAAGTAATTTTCATTAGAGCTGAAACTCTATCCATTAGTTTAAGTCACCTGAGAATGGGTATTGTTAGATAAAAGGGTTAACACATATAGGTTGACCAGTCTGACATCTGATTATCTTTAAGTCAATAAATAAAGCAGAGGATCTGAACTGGATATACTCTCCACTGAAATGGGAGGGTAAGCAAAAGAGTGTTTTATTTCTGAAAATCGATTTAATAATAAATGAAACCCCTGCTACACATATGGCATTTTTCAAAAACAAGGAAGTCAATCAACAGAGAGGTTGATAGCTAGGTTTGTTTTCCATCTCAGGCCAATTGAACTGTTTCGACATATAAAAGTATTTTTATAACCATGGTATATTAGTTAGTATTAGTTAGTATATTAGTAACATGTATATTAGTGCAGCTTTAAAAAGATTTTTTTTTAAAACGGCTTTCAAACTTTTTGATGCTAAGGACCCCCAAATAAGTGAAGTCAAGTCACCTTTATTTATATAGTGCTTTATACAATACAAATGGTTTTAAAGCAGCTTTACAGAGATAACAGGAAAATAATGTTGTAGGCTAATAGTATTGTTAAATTCAAAATTAAATGTTAAATGTTTCCCAACTAAGCAAGCCAAAAGCCAATGGCGAGTCTGGCGACAAAGGCAAAGAGAGGCGAAGAGAGGCGAAAAAGGCGACAGTGACAAGGAACCACACTCCATCAGTGACAGAATGGAGAAAAAAACCTTGGGAGAACCCAGTCTATTTAAAAGAATGTTGTGGTCGATAGTTTAAAATACAGCACTAAGATCGAGTAACACTAATAGAGAGATACAACCACGATCGGATAATAGAGCAAATTATTTGTGACTCTAATGAGAGCAGTCTCAGTACTATGGTACGGTCTAAATCCTGACTGAAAATCCTCACAGATATCATTTATTTCAAGAAAGGAACACAGTTGTGAGGATACTGCTTTTTCTAATATCTTTGACAGAAAAGGTATATTCGAGATCGCCATAATTTGTGCTAGAATAATTCATTGTTACTGTAGGCCTACTGAAGCAAATAACTAACGTTAATTTTGCATACTAAACATATATTTCTTTATTTATTAAATTAACTATATGTGACCCTGGATCACAAAACCAGTCTTAAGTCGCATTTGTGGGACTAGCCAACAATACATTGTATGGGTCAAAATTATCCATTTTTCTTTTATGCCAAAAATCATTAGGTTATTAAGTAAAGATCATGTTCCATGAAGATATTTAGTAAATTTCCTACCGTAAATGTATAAAACATTTATTTTTGTGAGTGAATGCAGCATAATCACGAACACAAATGCACAGTTTTAAAGTAGATTTTCTCAATGTTTCGATTTTTTTGCACCCTCAGATTCCAGATTTTCAAATAGTCAAATCTCGACCAAATATTGTCCTATCCTAACAAATCATACATCACTGGAAAGCTCATTTATTCAGCTTTCATGTGATGTATAAATCTCGATTAAAAAAAAATGACCCATAAGACTGGTTTTGTCATCCAGGGTCACATATGCCATTTTTCTACCTTTTATTAGTAAGTAAAGTAAGTAAAATGTATTTGTTATAGCACATTTAAACAGCTCGCACTGACCAAAGTGCTGTACATAGCGCAATAACACAGAATAATTCAAATTAAATTAAATAAATACACTTACAGATCAGTGATTTAAGCTAAGACAACATCAAGAGACAAACAGTTAATTACAGACACAACAGGGTAAGACAATTTAAAACGCAGGGAAGGCCAATGTAAATAGTTGAGTTTTGAGCCTGGTTTTGAATATTGTAATTGAAGAGGCATTTCTGATGTCAGGTGGCACTTGATTCCACAGCTGAGGGCCAGCAATAGAAAAGGCTCTGTCATGGAGGAGACCTTGGCTGGAGGATCTGAGGGACCTGGGGGCTACATGGGGATGAATGATACCAGCTATATAGCTGGGGGCCAGGGCGTGAAGGGCTTTAAAAAACATCAGTAGTATTTTAAATTGTATCCTACTGGACTGGATGCCAGTGCCAGGAGGCTAGAACAGGTGTAATATGTTTACCCTTTTTGTGTTTGTGAGCAGTCTAGCCGCTGCATTTTGGACCATCTGAAGCCGTGCCACCAGTGTCAGAGGAACACCAAAGTAGAGAGAGTTACAATAGTCTAGGTGGGAGGTTATGAAGGCTTTTTCCAGATCATTGTATGATAAAACAGACTTGAGTTGGGAAATTATTCTTAATTGATAAAAAGTCTTTACAACAGATGCAATCTAATTGTCCAGGTTAAGATGGGAGTCTAAAATAACGCCCAGATTACGTGCATGGTATTTAACATAGGGGGCCCTTAACATAGATTTAAGGGGGCCAAGGTTGGCAGGGATGGAATTTTTAGAATTTGAAGGGCCAAAGACAATAACTTCATAATTTAACTGAAGGAAATTGTTAGCTATCCAGATTTTAATTTCTTTAAAAGAGGTTGAATGGAGTTGCCAGATTTAAGTGGGATGTACAGTTGGGAGTCATCTGTATAGAAATGAAATATTAAATTTTCTGATGATGTTACCCAGGGGGTGCATATAAAGGCAGAAAAATACTGGACCCAGAATGGACCCCTGGGGGACACCATAAGACCCAGGGGCAGGGGATGAAGTGTCCTGGGGATTAACAATTGAGTTTATGGTATTAAATAAAATTCTAGGGCGATGGGAATATTTGCTTATAATGTCAGAGAAATACTAAGCCCTGGCTTTTTTAGTTGCAGCTTGGAAATTAGCCAGGGAATTTCTGAATATTTCTAGAGAGACTAGGTGATCCTTTTTCCACTTACGCTCAGCTCTTCGACAAACCTGCCTGAGATTGCGGGTGGAATCATCAGATTTAAAATTAGGTCGTCTAAGTTTAAGAGGGGCCACAGTTTCAAGGATAGCTGAGCAAGATGCGTTGAAGGAGGATATTAGCTCATCTGGGCTGAAGAGGTGATCATGGGCAGTGCTAGAGGCAGTAATATAATTCCCCAAGAAACATTCAGAGAACTTATTTGCAGTAAAAGGGTTACTATGACGAGAGTAATGGCCAGAAGTTCTGGCTGTAAACAGTAGGCTAAGTTAAATAGTTTAACATTGAATACAGTAGGCACATGGTCAGAGAAAATTGCACCCTCAATGCTTATCTTATCAATGGAAAATCCATGGGATAAAATCAGATCAAGGGTTTGCCCATGCACATGGGTCGCCTCTCGCCTGATATATATGCTGAAGGAGGCTGAATGACTCCATTACATGACAAAACTCACCAACCAAGTGTTTACTTGGGCAACATACATGAATATTAAACCTATACATGAATATATAACATACATGAATATATGCACCTGAGACCCACGTCTCTCTTTTGGCAAGGGTGTGGTGAGCATAGACATCATATAGATAGACGCCCTATCGACCGCTACTGCCTATTGGCGCGGGCAGCCGTGGGGCCGCCATCTTAGACCGGTCACCCGCTCCGCTCAGTGTAATCTGTTTGGCAGGTGAAATGAGCTGTCAGCGCATTTAATTAATCATATCTCACTGAATACCGAACTGATTTTCACGCGGGTTTTTTTGCTGCAAAGGTCATACATGTACGATACAGGACACATTGAATATTTTATTCACAAAATACAACCAATAGTACAGTAATGTTAAATCTTACTTGTGAAAAGTAATCCCTGAGTGATGGTCCGCCGATTTGAGCAGGAATATGCTGTACACAGTGCTCTGGCATCTACTGCTGCTATATAACGCAAATAGGAGTATGACCGGTTTAAGATGGCGGCAGCATTTCTTGCGCCACAGCGGCCAATAGGGCGTCTAGCTCTATATGATGTCTATGGTGGTGAGCTGGTGCCTGCTTACGTCAGCAGTACCACAACATCCAATAGGAAAATTCAACTCCAGCAGCCACCGTTCAACCTGAAGAGGGCAGCACTCTCAATGTTTTTACGTTTTTTACACCATATATTGTAGAATTTACTGAATCAATGAACAGCATTAATAAAACTCCAGTCTTACAGATCATTAACTAAAGAAGTTACCCTTTAAGTTAACAGCCCTCAAAAACATTTTGTAAAATATTTTCTTTCTAATTTTTCACAGACCTCCAGCACCTCCTTGTGGCCACTTTAAGATCCTTGTTCTAAAACAACCACTTTGCGTATATGTGCGTCTGTGTGTATTGCTTTTTGTCAACTCTGATAGCAAAGAAAAAAAAAACACTGATCATAGCAGCATAACCTAAAAGGATTTCCTGTTTCTCTGTCAATACACAGGCCTTTATGATTGCTGTTACTCATGCAGTTTGCATGTACAGGAGCTGGTGAACTCAAACACATCTGGGACTCAATAGTCCCACAATGCTCCGCTGCTCATAGAGTGACCTCGTTTGACTTGACTCTAATCTGTGGGCTCAAATATGCTCAAACAAATTCTTCCTCATACACACCACAAATGCATCATTCATGATGGTTTTTATATTATACACCATTATACAATGAAGTGTTGCATTTATATACATTTGCTGATCTTTTCTTTTAAACAATGTTGGCACAGAAACACAGTTTCTGCTTTCACAGTTTCAACGTGTATGTGTGAGTGGATTAGAGTAGATTATCATTCTGGCAGGCTGGTAGGCTGGGTTTTACATAAATATGAGTGCGGATTAAATAGTGGTTCTCTGTTCATCTGCCCAAAGGTGTGTTTTGATTAGACTGGGATTATCACATGCACACACATACACAACTTTCACCCGGTATTAAAAGACAAAAGCTTTTTACCTCCTGTATTTTTCATTTGACTCTTCATAGTAACGTTACAAAGCACTAGTTGTCTACCAATATGTTTTTTATATGGCTGATACTGATATAGTATCCATTTGGCTGATATAATAGCTGTGCAATCTGAGACCACTAATGAAAATGCTGCATTTTTTCACAGAAATATGAACTTCACAGGTTTATGCAAAACCTGATAATCATAGCATGATTTGAAATGATCCAAAAATAGTATTATGTTCTTGAGTGGAAGAAGAACATCTGATATCTGTCTTTACAAAGGAGATCACATGATCAATGCCATACATTTTGTCTAGAAATAGTACGGAATATTACATATTTTTTCTTAATTTTATCCTACAAAGAATCCCCTTTTTAAATAAAATTTTGAATCCCAGAATTTCAAAGTGGTGTGAGACTTCATAGCATATTGATTTTTTTAAATGTAATAATTTAATGATAATTTAATGTTGAGCAATATAGAAACTGAGTGAAATAAATGCACACTTATGTTGCACAAGATGTAGGCAACAAAAAAAGGAAACCGTTATAAATATATGTATATATAATTATATATATTATTATTATTTTAAGTATATTAAGTATTCAAGTATTAAGTATATTAAGTATTCAAAATAAAAAATATGCACAATATGTCTCCTGGTTAATCGACCACTGCTCTTTCTTGCACTTATTTGTTTCTCCTCTGTTCCTCAAATCTCCTTGTGCTCTCTGTACATCATCCCGTGGCTCTCCGTCTTTAATCTGAAATAGGGATTAAAAAAGCTTCTCATTTATCACCCTCCCCTTACCTCCCTCTCCCGCTCGACCTCTCTCTCTTTCAGCTTGCAAACGAAATCATTTGCATTGGACTGCACTCTGTGAGGAAAGTGAGTGGATAGGGAAGCGAGGAAAGAGGCAGGGAGATTTTTTTAACGAGATGTGAAAATGGCAAGAATAGGGAGAAGTATGCATGATCTATGAAACATTAGTGTTGTTTGTGGTTTGCTTTGATAGTTATAAGAGAGGGTCCGAGATGAGAAAGGTTTAAAGAGACATTTTAGAGTAACTAAACAACATGGACTTTAAGTCGCTTAATATGGAAGCGGGCGAGTGTTATATTGTTATATCACTCTATAAATTGATTATATAAAAAGAACAGAAGAGGTGAGGTAGGAAACCTCTTCATTGAGGATTAAGGCATGGGAAACTGCACCAAACCATCCATGAAAAACAAAATGAAGAAGGTAAGAGAAACCTATTGAAAGGTCAGGACCTGTATATCGGGGAACTGTGTTTCTGTGTTGAATGTAATCTAGATATTTTGTTAACAGTATTTAATCATAATAATACTTTAGTTCATAGAAATGTCAAACAAATTGGCTAAACTGTGCTTAATTAGATTATGTCTCAAGTAAAATTTGGCCTCACACTAAGGGTGTGGCTGAGGGTAAAGTGGCTGGGTCAGTGGCGCCAGGGCCCCGCCCACCCGGAGACGTTGACGGAGAAAATGAAGTAACTTCTGAGTTTAAGGAGCCTCTGAATGCACTGGTCCAAAACTGCACCATGCTACATAATATCGTCGGACCCGCATGCATCTTCCTAAGACAGGGCTTCGCAAAGTCACAGCTCGTATGTACTATGAAAAACTAAAAACATAGTGTCTCAGCATCTACATTCTCCACTTGCTTTAATAGAAAAGATCACATCATCGTCATTGTGAATCATCTACTACATTTCACTCCCGTCCACTGGTTTGTTGTTAAAGATCAGCCAGGGAATGGAAATATAATTCAATCTAAAGTGGGAAATAAACTCATGTTTGCATGTTTCTTTCATTTATTGTTCAGCAGCCATCAAAAGTTGTCCAAAACTATCACTCAATAGTTTGAGATCAGTAAGATTATTTTTACATTTTTTGAAAGAAGTCATTTATGCTCACCCTGCAAGGCTGCATTTATTTGATCATTTGTTTTGGTTCAGTAAAAACAGTAATATTGTGAAATATTATTACAATTTAAAATAAAACAGTTGTGCTGCTTAATTTTTTTATGGAATCTGTAAAAAAAAATTCAGGATTCTTTGATGAAGTTCAACCGTATGCAGTGCACACTGTAAAAAAATATTTTCATGATTTGTTATCACAACTTTTTTTCTTTTGTCAATCATCTTAGATAATTAATGTGGTTCAGATAATCATATTTTGTATTAACTAGTTTTTTTTTAATTTCAATAAACTCAAGGCAACTTACTTTTTAAGTTAAACCAACTATTTTTTCCATAAACTTTTTTTTAACAATATACATGTGTTTTCTGTAACTTTTAAACAATTAATGCATTGCTGAATAAAAGTATTATATAATGTTTGACTATCGACTCTGGTTGAGAATGACAATGGATTTTTAACAATGCTTTTTTATTAAACAGTCACTGTGAGGATATGATATTCAGTTAAAGGATTCTGCGCTGTATTTGCGGCATATGCAATCCACTGGTTTATGCGCATGCATGTTTTTACTATATGCTATTGGGCATTATAGATAAAGCTGTAAATGGAAAGGAGAATCATCTATTGGATTTTCTCATGGCACTCTGTTTAACCTCATCCACTCTCTAAGCGTAGCGTGTTTCTCTGGGCCCTCCTCAAGTTAAACCCCCAAATCTCCTTATCTTTTAGCTGCTGCCGGGCAACTTTCACTGTGTAATCTAGTGACTACCCATGTCACTACATTATTACACATTTGTCCTCAAATTTGCATGTTGTCCCAGAGTCTCATTTCCACTACCCATGTGTTTTGTCTGAGTCGTTTTGATGATTTAGAGAGAGATCATGTCAAACAGAGACATTTCTTCAAGTGCATCAGTGTTTAACGTCTTTCTTATGCCTCTTGATTTAACAGGACAGGGAACTGCGGCCAGAAGAGATAGAAGGTATTCACAGTAACCACACGCCTCACCCAAGAGTCAGATTGGTAAACACCCTGTTCCTTCGTGCATTTCAACATCTATTTCCTTGTATTTATGCAGAACTGAGAGAAGCCTTCAAAGAGTTTGATAGAAACAAAGGATACATCAACTGCAGGGATCTGGGCGAATGCATGCGGACGATGGGATACATGCCGACAGAGATGGAACTCATCGAACTGAGTCAACAAATAAGTGAGTGACATCACTGAGATGCAGTTATGATCTGTGGCAAAATGCCATGCATATGGTACTGTATTATAGTCCAAAATCCTGAGACCATAAAACAAATCTGGGATTTTTAATTAAATTCAACTTTTCAGTCTTCTGATTTAAGTTGTTTTGTTGATTATTACATGTAATAATAAAATGTACACATTTTGTAATAATTTATAGAAAAAATTAAGATTTTTTAATTTTAATTTCTGTATTTTTAAGAATAAAATAATACAATGTCATTTAAAATAAAATTGTATTTAACATTTATTTAACATTTTGTAGAAGAATAAAAAGTAGAAAAAAATCTGTGGTGTTTAAAGTCATACATTCTCTGTTTTTTTTAAGGCGGGGGTAAAATTGACTTTGAGGATTTTGTGGAGCTCATGGGCCCCAAAATGCTGGCAGAGACAGCAGACATGATCGGAGTCAAGGAGCTGAGAGATGCCTTTAAAGAGGTACACACACTCTCTTACACACACACACACCACTCTGTTGACTGTAGCCATCAGTGGCCTTATCAGCATTTTACCGGTGTGCAGTTTGACTCCAATGGTGACGGTCAAATCAGCGTCACAGAACTGAGAGAAGCCATGAAAAAGCTGATGGGAGAACAGCTGAAACCCAAAGATATTGACGATATCCTTCGTGATGCCGACCTCAACGGGGACGGACTGGTTGACTTTGAAGGTAAAAGAGAAAGATGAACAAATAAGGATTACTAATATTCTCATTTCTTAGCATTTTCAGTTTACCACACTGAATATAGCCTACTGTATTTCTGTTTTCCCTCACTCAACCAAACAGAGTTTGTGAGGATGATGTCACGTTGATGGAAGGACACAGAAATTTTATTTTCATCATAAGTCACTACGAGGGACAGATGGTGCAGCTATCTGAATGTTTTTCAATAGGCCTCAAGAGATCAAATTTGTAAAAAATATTTTTTAATTTTAAGCAAGTATTATTCAGCAGTGTCTCATTTCAGTATAGTAGCCTAATGTTGTAATTGTACTGTTTAATTGGTATTTTCAGAGATATATTTGTCTGATTATGAGTGTATTGAATTTGTATAGTGTGCTTAATTTTTTTTAAATAAAATAATTTGATTACAGTGGTTTTATAATTAACTGTTCACATCTCTTCTCTTTGTCTTAGCTAGCTATCGAGCAGACTGTGATTTTAACATTCACCCAGAATGAGATCAGTGCCACCTACAGGTCATGAGATCTGATTTTCTCATAACTTTTGAACATTTTGCAATATCTTTTAAATGATTTGACATATTGGCACAAAATTAGGTAGGGATCATCAGCATATCCTGAAGAAACATGAAAAGTTTAAACACAGTGACACCTAGTGTTCCAGAGATATATTTTTCTTTATTGCAAAAACGCTATTTTAAAACATTGTTCAAAATTTGTTTTCTCTGTGTCCTTAATTTCCTTGGCTTACGCCGATTCTGATGATATGTAATTTTTCACTTTCCATCATTTTATTTGTCCACCATTTTGAAGCAAATGAAAAACAAAATCAATCAGAAGATCTGTGGACTGAGCCACACAGAAATGACTGAACGGATTTTTGATATTCACTAACAGCCCTGAGAAATCCCTCAAAAAAGCTGACCATGCATATGTTTCTTTTCTTATGCTAGTTATCTTTGTGCCAAAGCATTAGCATGCTTTCCAATTGCCATTCTTTCTAATGTGTCTCTTCAGCTATCAGGTTAGCCGTACGTTTACGTTAGCTTTCAGTTATTTTAGCATGCTAATCTGGTTAACATCCTAAGTAATGCTTTTGTTTGCTCATTCTCACACTGAAAGCTCTCCTCAAACCTATTGCATGCAGGCTACATCAGTTAGTAGCTCAATGTG
The DNA here is from genome assembly GCA_036326025.1 of Chrosomus eos. NCBI lineage: Eukaryota > Metazoa > Chordata > Actinopteri > Cypriniformes > Leuciscidae > Chrosomus > Chrosomus eos. The sequence goes on along the minus strand of CM070835.1, from coordinate 12,501,073 downwards.
TTATTATGCCACAGCCCCTGAACATTTTACATAGTGTTACATACCAAGACCGCAAGAGGTACTGTGGCCTGAAATGGTGCAAATTGTTTGTTTTTTTAGGTTCCAGACATTTCTAAGAATTATCATCTGAATACAAAATGCAGTTGCTTGCTATGTTTTTACATTTTGATTACTTAAATATGTTTTTTGTTCATTCTGTGTTCATTCTCATCTAAACTTCTGCTCATTTTGAGTTCATCCTACCTGTAGGCTACATCTAAACCATCTGGGCATTTTTGGCATACATGCGCTATTTAACATAGGCTATAAAAATCATGATGTAAGCCTACAAGTTACAACACATAAACTGACATTACATTTCTGTGAAAATACACCAGTTTTACTTCATAGTGCAAATTTCATTCCGGGCCTCATGGTTATTATTAACAGCCATTATCATATATGCATGATATGAACATATTGACAAAGACGAAAGTTTCTTATCAAGCTTGTAGGTTTTTATTGAAAAGGTGACCAGGATTCTGTACAGCAAGCAAAGAGAGATTTCTAGGGCACAGGAGCTTCACTCTCCTCATCCCTTCATCTCTCCCTCTCTCTTTCCATGCTCCTGGGATAAGAGGGATGTGGGCAGGGGAAAGAACGGATGACAAAAAAAAGTAAATAAATTATGGAAGGAAATAAAAGAACCCATGATGCAGGAGAGAAAGAGAGGAGAGGAACTAGGGAGGAAGAGGGAAGTGTGTTTATCAGTGCCTCCATCCTACACAGAGACACTCAGAGGCCTGGGAGAATCACTGCCCCGCTGGGCTTTACCAGCTCGACAGACACAGACTGCAATGTGAGTCAGGGTGTCTGTCACCCCGAAAACATCCGCCCCTCATAACGGCGGCACGGGGAAGATGCAGCCTCTCAGACGTCTCTCCTCCTCTCCTTCCTCTTGCGCCCTTCTCCCTCTACTCCACCTCTCCTCTTCCTCTCCTGGACCGGCCCTCACTTGCTGGCCATGGTGTAGCAGCCGTGCGGGTGCCACTGCATGTCACGGATACGCCTCACAGACTGGAACTGAGGGCAACGGGCGCCGTACTCGTTAAAGTGTCTGTATTCGCCCTTCTCCAGCAGGTACTGGCTGCCACGGTATCCCGGGTACTGATAGCCAACCCAGCTGAGAAAAAAAAAAGAGTCTGCAGGTTAGTTTGTGCACCCTTGATATTCAACTATAGCTTAAAAACTCATTTATATATTTAAACCAGGGTTGTTATAGTTAACTAAAATCCATTTTTTTACTTGAAATAAAATAAAGGTTAACCGATATGAATTAAAGAATACAATTTTTTTTAAAAACAAGCCAAGGTTTCTAATTTTCATTTAGTTTAACTTGATGTACTAAAGTAAAACCGAAATAAAAAGGATAAAAATATATACATATTTAAAAATAATAATAATACATTTAAATTACAAAGACATTTAACAAAATTACTAAAACTTTAAATAAAATAAAAACAGAAAATATAATGATTTTTTTTGCCCAAAATATTCATAAAAACAATCAAATAATCTAAATGGTACTAAAATAACACTGATTTAAATGTCCTTAAAAAAGATTGTTATTCTTATCAAAACTTTTTTTTCCCCTTAAGTAATTTTTCTGGTTAACAGCCACATTCGTCAATACTATCAAGCTTTTGGGAAGTGCACAGAGGTTTGTCCAAGTGAAACCTCATGGGCCACAGGACCTTGCACTTACGTTCCACAGCTGACCATGATGCTGCCAACTCTGTCGGTGAATCCGTAGGAGAACAGGCTGGGAACGTCATCATCCATGATCTCCATCTTGCGGCCCTTGTACTGACCAACCTCATACAGGCAGATCTTGTGCTTCTCAGGGTCCTGCAGGATCAAGAAAGTGATCAATGCAATTTGAATGTATTCAAATAATTGGCCTGAAGGTGTCAGAGCATCGTGTGTGTGTTTACACACCATTCGGACGGGTCTGAAGGAAAGCAGGTAGTCGTTCTTCTGACAGTTGCTCCAAGAATCCCAACGAGGATACTCGCCCTTCTCCAGGATGTACATCTCACCGCAGAAGTTCATCTGCTCAAAGCCCACAAAACTGCAGAGGGCACATGAAGAGGGGAGTGAGATCGGTTATTCTTCCTAAAACGTGTCTTTTATATAGATGCAGACTTTACGGTGATGCTTACGGTCCACACTCCACACGTAGTGAGCGAACTCTGTCCATGCCCATATCACAAACGTTCATGCACTCGGCGTTAATCTCAATCATGCGTCCCTGGAAGTTCTCCTGGTCAAACACATGCATCTAATGGAGAGAGAGAAACCTGTTAGTGTAATGTTAAATCGACATCCACGTCTAGGAGATGTGAGTATGTTTATTTGAAAGATTTACCCTGTAGGACATCATCCCCATCTCGGACTTCTTGCTCTGGGCTGCCTTGCCGTCGGTCTGGGAGGCAGTCTTTTTTTCTCCACTGGAAGACATGATGCCTGGGGTAAAATTAAGAATAGAGAATTAATAAAAAGGATATTCATACAACTGTAATATAGCTCAGAATTGAGACTAAAGAATAAAGAAATGGGAGGGGCAACTCCTAGTTTACATAACATTCCTCATATCTATGCTGGAAGAGAGGGATAAAGTGTTTTAGGAGATGAAAAAGTCAAACACATGTTTGGAATGGATGTAGGGGCTCTTTGGGGCAAACAGTATTACAGTGGTAGTGACAAAGGGGAAGTGCGGGGTCGTGGTGTTCATTATGGTGATGCAAATCAAAATCAACCTTCTTATACTCTCCAAGCTGTTAGGTTAAAGTTTTATGTGTATTTGAGTGGATATTCTGCTGTCTTACCTGTGTTCAGTGAGTGTGTGTCCGTACCCAGGGTTCACTCTGAGAGTGTTTGCGTCTGGCCATGCCCACAGCTTTTATACCCTGGCGCTGAGTCTGTGAGGATTACACTGACACAATGAAACATGCCGTGTTCAGCAGACTCACAGAAAAGAAGCCCCACATCATCAGCACAGAGTGAGAAAGAGAGTATATGCGTGTAAGAGACAGAGAGAATGAAATGGTCAGAACATATTAAAACTCCAAACAAATCACTACACAATATTGGACTTTCAAGCCTAAAATATAAGTAATATGGGGGCAAACCTTTATTTATAGGGACTCAAACTGAACCAATAACTTTGATGGTGAAGACTTTTTGCTATTTTACAAATGATTTAACAGTGTTTTACACAATTTTTCATTTCAATTACATATTCAGCATTGGGGGACCAAAATAAAATAAAATAAAATTGAAATTGAAATGAAATTAAAAAATATTTTATTGTCATTGAAAAGAAATTTGTCTTGGACTTGTAGTGCTGTACACACACACACACCACACGCACACACACACACACACACACACACACACACACACACACACACACACACACACACACACACACACACACACACACACACACACACACACACGCGCACACAAAATATGGTTGTTCTCCTACAAAAGTTATATAAATAAATGCATAATCATAACAATCTAAAATAAATAAATGGCAAAAATAAATGTATAAAAAATGGTGTCACAGAAAACATTTAACAATTAACCATTAATAATATGAATATTGGGTGGACATGTCCACTTTAATGCCCATAATGGATTATATAAGTAAAATCACTTTCATCTTTTAAAATGTGTAACTTTCATGATTAATTATATAATTATATAAATGTCTTGATGATCCAACCATATATTTATATATTGATCCAAATCGTTTTTTTAACCAGACATTGTAACTTATATGGTCCCCCAAATCTTGAGCACTTGCATGAAAATAAACATCAACTTTCCTCATTGCACCCACAGCAGCTCAGATACATCAATTTCAAATTCACACTCAGTTGGAGCAAGTTCACTCACATAATCCCAGCATTTTGGTCTCATTGTGAGCAGGAGTGCTGACCTGCACGAACACACTGGGGCCAAACCCTTTGTGTCTCCTGCTTTCACCCAAAACGCACTGCACTTGTCAGTGAATGGGCTCACAACACCAATGTGGCACTTCTATAGTATGTGCTGAGCTGGCGACCCTGTGGCCTGTCCTAGCCGATCAGAAGGCAGTCCACAATGGCGGGAGCGCGCATAGGGGTGCGCGCACGCGGCGGTCGGTATAAAACTGAAGCGCCAGGTTCTCCCAAAGCTCCACGCGAAACAGGCGTTAAGGCGCGTGCCACTCTCTAGCTCAGTGACTAAAACGGTAAGAGTCCAAATTACATCTCAACGAGCTCATGGCACAATTATAAACTTATTATGGTCTACTTTACAAACATCTGCTCAGTATGGCCACATTATGCGAATGGTTTTGATTTAAATCTAACAAATTTATTTAAATTTGTATATTAATAAAATACCTAATTAACATATAACATTGATTATTGGGCTTTTAAGTAACTGTTTTTATATGTAATAATGATAAAGAACAGTTTACTTCTAATATTAACACATTTATTCGAGTTAATTTCAGATTTCTGTTTCTATCTAATTTTTTTAATTGATATTTAATATGTTTTTCTGTTTCCCCCCGTTTGTTTTTAGATATAAAGATGTATAGGTTCAATCGATCCGCCATGATGCAGCCCATGATCAGCTCTGGCATGGGAATGGCTCCTTTCTTCAAGGTAAACTGTCATTAAACACACATACATTCAATCTCTTTTGAAATTACCTATCTTTAATCCCCCCAAAATCTTTGTTGTTATAGTGATGCATCTGGATCAATAGCATATGCTGACTGTCAATTTTATTTCATATAGCAAACAAACCCATTTAAGTCATTTACTTGAGTACCTTTGGCATATATAGGCTATTATAAGAAAACAAAATTGTCACACACTTTACATTTGTGCTTCCGCTATCCTAGGTGACTGTGTTTGAGCAGGAACACTTCCAGGGAAAATGTCAGGAATTCACCTCAGAATGCTGCAACATTCAGGAGTGTGGCTTCGACAACATCCGTTCTATTCGTGTGGAGAGTGGCGCGTGAGTCGTAGTGTTGGTCAAATGTGTGCCTATGGGACCTTTCAGCCAATAGTATGTGTCCATGTATGACTGGATGTTCTTTTTCCATAGCTGGGTGGGTTATGAGCACCATGACTTCCAGGGACAGCAGTTCATCCTGGAGAGAGGAGAGTATCCTCACTGGGATGCCTACAGTGGAAACCTGTCCTACCATGTGGAGAGACTCATGTCTTTTAGACCTGTCTACTGCGCTGTGAGTTATTTATTTCCTTTCTTGTGCTAGAAATCTTAATAGTACACAGTATTTTGTGCAGGCCGATATTTAATAATTATTTGACAAGTGTCCATAACAGATAAAGCGAGTAGCCTTCAACTGGTCATGTGATCGCAACATATCATCCCCAATGAGGGGAGCCGCTCCATGTAAAAACAAAAATCAAGAATCAAATTTATTTGTATAGCCCTTTTCAAAATCCACATTGTTTCAAAGCAGCTTTACAGAAAATTATGATTGTACTGTTTATACTATCTTAATATCTTCAAGCCTTATAGTCACATTTTGCAGATTAGAGTTGGGTGATAATATAGTTTACATTTTGCAACTATACAAGCAATCAAGCATTTGAGATTTGCAATATAGTATTATATTGCAAATCTATATAGAAAACATAAACAGTCACACAGCCATTATTTGTTATATAGTAAACTGCTTTGAGTGTACAGTATGTAAAATTGGGTGTACTATATATCCAACTTTAGTCATATATTGCTGGTCGATAATATAGTTTACATTCTGTGACTATAAACAATCAAGCAGTTGAGATTTGCTGTTTAGTAAGAATCATTTTACGTGAGAGTACTGGAAAAGTTGGACTTACATTTAGGTTTTATTAGACTACTGATATCTCATGTAATGTACAACATATTTATTCAAACTATTCACTATTTATTCTAGCACTATTTATGTATCTCTTCAACTTTTTAAATAAGGTGAACAATGAATGCCTGCACCTTTATTTATTTTTATTTTAAGTTATATATAATCACTTGAATATGTGGATATCAAATGCTCTCTCGCTCTCCCCACAGTCTCACCAGAGCAGTCGCATGGTGATCTTCGAGAGGGAAAATTTCTTGGGCCGCAATGTGGAGCTGTGTGACGACTACCCCTCTCTGCAGGCCATGGGATGGTGTAGCCCTGAAGTGGGCTCCATGCATGTGCAGTGTGGCGCGTGAGTCTCTTCTTTATATTTTCTCTGCATTCATTTCCTTCTTTCAGCACAGAAATACCTGACCCTCATTTCTCCATCTATGTGTGTAGTTTCGTGTGTTACGAGTTCCCAGGATACAAGGGAAGGCAGTACATCATGGAGTGTGAGAGGCACAGCGGAGACTATCAGCACTGGAGGAACTGGGGTTCCCACAGCCAGACCCCTCAGATCCAGTCCATCCGCAGAATCCAGCACTAAGAGCTCAGCCTCACCAGGGGACACTACACCAATCACCCTGCCGCCCGACAAACACGCTTTACACAAACACACACTGTATTTCCTAACGAGTGTCTTTTTATTGCAAGGAACACACACACATACCATCGTGTCTTACATGAGGGTGCCGATCAGTTACTGACAATGACTAATGTCAGGTGCTAAACAACACCCTCCCGAGGTGCTCAACACAACCAATGCAAACCAAGCTAAGTTAGGCCATATCCCTGGATGGGGACTGGCTGAGAGCAGCTCAGGTGTAATGTGTAGGACAAAAACATCACGAATAAATGCTTAATAAATAAACCTGTGTTCACTTTAGCGACTCAGTTCTGTGCAGTTATTGTGTGTGGAGATGTTACATTAAGTATATTCATTTCTTTATAACAAATGCAAAATCCAGTTCCTTACACAACATTAAGTTTTCAAATAAACACTAAAAGTATAGATATCTGGAAAGGTGCTATTTGTAAAGTTTAGGGAATATATTACACATTCAATTTATAAAAAATCACTGATGATGCTTCTAATTAAAGCAAATGTGATGAGTTTCTTATATATTCATATCAAAATCATTGTACATTTTGTGAGGTTATTGTTATAGGATAGTCTGGATAATAATAATGGAGAAGTTGTGAAACAGTGTTGATTCATAACACATGTGAAATCAGATGTCAAATTTGCTGGAAGTTTGGTAGAATTTCTCTAGTTCACAGGTGCTTTTTGCCTCCTGTCCTAGACAAATCAAACTATCGAACATGTAGATTTGTATTTGAACACAAGAACAACTAAGGTCAGATCCATGTCTTTTTATTCTGAACATGGTAAACGACAAGAAAACTCTGCGGACATTAATAGCAGTCTCATTATTTATATAACAAATAAACAACTTTAACATTCAGAACTTAAAACTATAAAAATTTCTGATGCCTGAAACTGAAGCCACCAAAGTCAAAATAGCAAATACTGCCAACTGTCACATTTGTGTAAACTGTATTGAATTATATACAGGGAAAAGTTACCATGTACTACAAATATGCATCGATACACATTTATTTAGTACTCTAAAGCTAAACGGTATTAAACGGTAACGGAAATTTGTCCATGTTTAATTGGATCCTAAACTTATCACATCAATCTCGTAGTCTTCGTCATCGTCCTCCTCCTCCTCTGTGCTGAGCACAATGTCCACAGTGACCGGCAGCACAGGGAAGGATTCGGACAAAGAACTAGAGACCTCCACGACATCAACATCCTCATCCTCCTCTAAACTGTCTGTGGCCTCTTGTGTATTTCGGAGTTTCTCAAGAGGCAGGGTGGGGTCCAGTGCATGTGAGACAAAAGGCATGTCTGACATGTTTTTAAACATGACACCTTCTGTGCTGCATCTTTGAAAAGGAGAATCATTGGGAGAGTCAGCAGTCTCAAGTCTTGCTTTGTTGTAGCTGTTCTCCATCAGTCTCTCTCCATTTGACATTCTGCAATCTGTGAGTAAATAAATAAGAGAGAAAAGTACTAATAAAAAAACTGATCATTATTTTCATGTTATTACTAATTACCAATAAATATGAAAGCTTGTTTCGACAACGGAATAAAACAGTTTAAAAGATAATTGATAACTCACATTAAAAGATAACTCACAATTCAGACTTTTCTTTCTCTCACAATTCAGACTTTTTTTCTCTCACAATTGCGAGTTTGCATCTCACAATTCAGATCTTTTTTTTTTAACTCACAATTGCTTCTATAAAGTCCATATTAAAAAAAAGTCAGAATTGCAAGTTTATGGCTCGGTTTCACAGACAGGGCTTAGATTAGGCTAGGATTAGACCTTAGTTCAATTATTAGGGCATTTAAAGTAGCTTTTAAAAACACGATTTAGAAAAAAAAACATTACTGGTGTGCATCTTGAAACAAAACAATGGCATTGACATATTTTAAGATATATCAGTGCAAGTTGCTTTCAGTTGAAACAGCTCAAACATGAATTTTAAGCCTGGTCTGTGAAAGCGGAGATATATCTCACAATTCTGACTTAATAACACACAACTGCGATTCTATATAACGCAATACTATGAAAAAAATAAAGAAAAAAAAGTATGATTTTTGAGATGCAAACTCAATTGCGAGTAAAACTTTTTTTATTTAGCTGTAGAAAGAAGCTTTCATAAATAAACGACCAATAATAGATTATCAGTCTAATAAATCTATGAAACTTGTCTAAATGTTTAAAGTCTGGGTGGTTGTAGTTAACAAACTAAAACTAAAGCTATTAAAGGGACTATATGCAACTTTTTCCCCAAAATAAACGTAACAATAGCCTTTTTATTTTACCATTTATGACTCAAACATCTCCTGTTGAGCATAGTGACACCTTGTCCGCTCACAGTGAGTGCACCTATAAGCCTGTATCCTATTTACCGCTGTAAACATAATGTTGTTGACCTTGCAGGCAGCAGATGACTTGTGAAGTGTGCACGCACGTACGAGCGCTGCGAGCAGTGTTGCCAGGTCCGTATGCCTGCACTGTTTCCGCGGGTTGTTTGTGTAAGTGCACGGGTTGACGCGATTGTTTTACTCACTGGAACATGATTGTTATCGGGGAAACACCCGGGAACGCTATTTGACTATTTTTGGCTGTGATTGGGTTAGTTTTGATGAGCAATTGGGCTGGTTTTGTTGTGCAGACCTGGCAACCCTGGCTGTGAGAGCGAGCAGAAAGGAAGAGCAGTTCTGTTTTTTGGCCACTGGTGTCAGTCGCGAGTTTAAATTTCAGAAAAACGCATATAGGCCCTTTAAAAATAGTTTTTGGTAATTGAAATAAGATTAAATAAAATAAAAATAAATATTAAACAAAAGACAAACAATGTATTGGCAACTAAATGAAAAAAAATAGCTAAGTAGAAATATTTAAAAAACTATTAAAGATGATAAAAGCATTTACATTACAAAATTCTAAAACATTTATAAAAATAAATGCTAATTCAAAATATTAATAAATAATGGTATAAATAATAACACTGCAATACATTAATCTAGCCAACAAAACAATATACAGTAAAAAAAATCATTTTGAGATTTGCTAAATATTGCATTTAATTAAATTAGACTTTTTAAGTGAGCACTAGATAGATACAAAGGTAATATAAATGTAAAATAGGGGAAATGAGCATGACCTATTACGCATCCAAATCATAACAAAAATCTCTATTATCGACAAATAACTGAACTGTTGTGGGCACTTACCTTTAGCTGAAGGCAGAGTCTGCTGAAGGCATATGGTCATCTGGTTGCCAACCTCCTCCATTCTCCCTTTTGTTTCCTCATCTTTTTGGTTTATTCTGCTATTATTGTGCTCTTTGACCAGCATTGTACCATCCGTCTCTGTGTTGTTAGTCATTTGTACCTCAGCTCCATGTATTTGCGTGTTTTTCAGCCTCCCCTTTCCTTTCGGTTTCATCCCAGTCCGCATCCTGTGACCTTCTCCCTTCTGCTCTTCCTCTCTGTTCTGCTGATTTTCCAAGATCTTTTTCATTAATTCAAAAGCAGACAGAGCTGGACGGGACCCAGTGGTTTTATTCTTTATGACTGATCGTCTGGGTTGTAAAGTCCCTGTACTGCACTGCACCTTTAACGTTCTTCCTTCTAGAAGAGTTTTGGTCGCGTCTCTTTTAGGTCGACCCACTTTTTTTTTTTTTACAAGACTGGTCCCTTTGCGATCATGCAACTCTGAGGATTTTGACCCTAGAAGAGTTTTGGTCGCGTCTCTTTTAGGTCGACCCACTTTTTTTTTTTTTACAAGACTGGTCCCTTTGCGATCATGCAACTCTGAGGATTTTGACCCTAGAAGAGTTTTGGTCGCGTCTCTTTTAGATCGACCCACTTTTTTTTTTTTTACAAGACTGGTCCCTTTGCGATCATGCAACTCTGAGGATTTTGACCCTAGAAGAGTTTTGGTCGCGTCTCCTTTAGATCGACCCACTTTTTTTTTTTTTACAAGACTGGTCCCTTTGCGATCATGCAACTCTGAGGATTTTGACCCATCTAAAGACTTCTGTATGGTCTCTTGAAATGTTGTTTTTGTGGTACATTTCACATTGCGAGAAGTGGCTGTGTTTATGACTCTCCTCAATGCGCTCGCAACACTACATCTTGAGTCAACTGTGCTGCTGCCGCCTTTTTGCTCACCATGCGGCTTTCTATTTTGTCTTTTCTTCTCCCTCGGTAGAGAAGATTCCACTTTTGGCGTCTCTAGTCGTTCTTTTTTTCTTTCTCGCTTCGGTTTTGCGGGGAGCTCGTTTCTCCCAGGCAGTTCTTCAATAATTTCCAGCTTCCTCTTCCTACTCTGGCTTCTGGTCATCCTGACATTTTCAGGCTTCTCTTCAGCTTGCTGTGCTAGGGATTTCACCATCGTCACATCTGACACCTGCCAATAACCTGATGGTTTCCTCGGTTTATGGACAAATGAGACTTGTGGTCTGTTCTTGGATAATGAGTCATTTGCCCCCTGTGTTGTTGTGTTCATAGAAGTCGCATGTGCATTTGATGTGTTTGTATCTCCACAGGTCTGGCTACTATCTGTTACGTTGGGCATCATCCCATCTTGAACATCTGAATCGCTTAGACTAACGTGTTGCTCAAACGTTCTCAGAAAACTATCAAGTATGTCAGTCAGCTCACCTTCAGACTGTGGTTGGACTACACCAAGATCTGTGGGCTTAACCGTAGACTGCGCTCTTGGATGATCCACGTTGGAATCTACATTGACGGTATTTGTAATTCCGCTCTGATTGTTGGGCATGAAAGGGAGCTGTGCAATGACGTCATCTATCAGCCAGTCCATTGGCTGAGTGAGGCCGGTCTGATTGGTAGCTGGCAGAGGTGCGGTGTGCATCAGGGATGGAGCTGGAGGGTTCATGGTTTTCTGCTCAGGTGCTGATGTTCCACTGAAATTTTGGGAAACATTATTTTGTTGGGGCAAGGGACGTGTGCGGGAGCGACCTCTTCGTCCTGGGGGCGGAGCGGCATCCTACAGAAAAAGTGACAAGTGTTTTATTTCAGAGAATATTTGAGTGACTGCTTTGTTGCATTTGTATTTACAATTTGAAGGGGTCATATCATGCATTTTGTAATAATTTTATAAAGATTTTATTTTTTAAATCAAAAGTTTGATGTTGGAAAGATTTTTTTAAATGTTTTTTTAAAGACGTATCTTATGCTCTTACGAAGTCTCCAAGGCTGCATTTATTTGATCACAAATACTGGAATATTATGAAATAATATTACAATTTAAAACTGTTTTCTATTGGAATATATTTTAAAATGTAGTTTATTCTTGTGACGGCAAAGCTGAATTTTCAGCATCATTACTCCCGTCTTCAATGTCCCATGATCCTTCAGAAATCATTCTACCGGTAATAAGCTGATAATATGCTGAGAATCTAATTCATTTGTTATTTTTATCAATGTTGAAACCAGTTGGGATGCTTAATTATATTAATATATATATATATATATATATATATAAAATCATATTTATACAGGATTATTTGACGAAAGTTTAAATGTACAGTGTTTATTTGAAAATAGAAACTTTAACTGAAATATAAACTTTTGTAACATTATAAGCTTTTGTAGAAATGTTTGTAAAATTATAAATGTCCACAGTGTCACTTTTGATCCTTTTGGACGGTAGTGTATTTTTAATCATTTAAATTTTTTTTGACATACAAGCATCATGTGTCATTGGATTCATCTATCGGACATTGTGGAAATTCGGAACGAGACATTTGAGTCTCAATGAATGGTCTTATCGGATCTGGGATGATGCTTTGAACACTGCAAGTTACAGTATGTGTCCATGTATTCATTAAGCAGATGCTCTTTTCCAAAGTTACACTTTTAAAGCACTTTTTCCACAAAAGATCAAGGGAATTTTGATTGATCATGATATGAATCATTTAAATCATTTATTCAAAGTGAATAAAAATCAAGGTTTTTTGATATGTTTTAGTCATACCTCCTTATTATACCTTCTTTTCTGAAGATGTCGTGAGACACCTACCTGAGACACTGGTTCTACCAATCTGCCTCTGCTCCCTGTCTTTCTCTGTCTGGGTCTGCCCCTTGATGAAGACTTGCCTTTCTCTCCTTCCTCTTTCATCACTCCTCTGCCTTGTCGTCTCCTTCTCTCTTGATTTTTTAACATTTGTCTCAAATCTAGCCTCCTGCCAACCCTACCCCCACCTTGCCCCATCCAGGCTGACCTTGCCACCCTTCCGAACCTATTCATATTTTGCTCTCTTTTACTAATATTCAATACTTCTCCCTTCAGAGTGAATCCTTCGCTTAACCCCGCCCTTCGCCCCCTTCTTGTCCTTCCCTCAGTTTTAATGTGCCCTCTTGTCCCTCTCTGACTCTGCTCCCTTTGCCCTACGCCCTGTGAGATGTTAGTGTCAAGGAAGTAGTTGATAAAACCTGGGATATTGTTCTCAAACTGTGCAAATGCTTCTAAAACACACTCCTCGCCCTCTAAAACGCTCCCCAATGTTACTCTGTCCCGATTAGCCAATTGCTCAACATATGTACTATGAGAAGGGTGAGGGTGAGTTGGCAGTGGGGTTGGAGGCTGCTGGTATGAAGCTGGAGGGGGGCATACGTAGACCTGAGGCAAACAGGCAGGTCCACTCACTGTGGGATACATAGGGGTTTCAGGGACCACATCCATGACTTGAAAGGAAGGCATGTTCACTGGATTACCCTGGCCGTTTTTAAGTGTTTCTAGGGTGATATCAGAGCCATCGGTATACGTGCAAAGGCCCTGATCACTCCTCCATGACGACGGACCAATTACAGTTTCAATTGATTCTTTAGGGTTTTGATATTCAGAGGGGAGTGTCGGAACAGACTCGGTCTGGCACTCTCTCTCCGCCACCTCTTTCATCCACTCCGTCTGTGTGTTTTGCTCAGTTGCCAACCACTTTGCTTCTCGTTGAGGTATGTTGATGCCTAGTTTGCAGGCTGCTAATAGGACTTCCTCTTTGTCCTCCTTGAACTGACCTGAGTACAGCAGACTGACCAGACTGAGCAACGTGCAGGCCTCCACGGCTTGGACTTCAATCAGTCGTCTCTGTCCATTTTGGGGCGATGGCATGGCTGACAGAGTTCCACAGAGCTTTGGGCTGAAGGCAGACAACACACAGCTGTGCACTGGCACTGAAACACCTGGACAGGGGTGGAGAGAGTACAGTAAACATAATGGAAGATGGAAAAGGATCGACTAATGAGCAGAGGATGGACTTCTGTGAGATGCCTAACCTTGAGTCTGCAGCACAGTATCACAGAACTCTGCCCTGCTCTGCTGTTTTTGCAGCTCTTTCACGAGAAGCGCCTCGAACGTCAACATCTGTGACAAAACGCAGGCATACACAGACACAAATGCATAACATTATAAATAATTCAATTCCGTTTTCCGTGCATCTTTGCTGGAGTACAGACACATGTATAGGGTGGTAACCGTGCACGCTGATCACATGGGATGTCGCGAGACATACAAAAAGTTGTTAACATACTTTTTTTCATGCACTACAATGGAAATTAGAAATAGATACACATTTAATTGTGTTTAATCGATGTTTGCGTCGTCCCATGCTTGATATAACTTAGACACTAACCCAGTCAACAGTCTCAGCAAATCAAAACTATTTAACGTTACTTACCTTCTGCCGTAATGACATGAGAAATAGAACCTGCAATAACGGCTGTCTTTCATCCAAAATTGTCTCTCCTGTGTGTGTCGAGGTCACTGGACTTTAAGAAAGGTCGCGCGTGCATCGCTACTACAAACTCGTGGAGCTCTACAGGCTTGCGCACACCGCCGCGCTGAACTGACTCAAGCATTTCCACTGTGGTTCTGATTGTTTGAGGAAGGATGTAGCTTATCAACTAATCGCTTTCTCTCGTTTTTTTCCCCTTCAAATTATTTTATTATTTTATTATTATTATTATAATAGATGTACAAGTGAGTCCGGTACGTGAGAGTGATTTTTATTTATTTATTTATTTACATTTTCCGAATAAAATGTTAATGGGGAACGTGCGAAACTGGACACGATGCTTGTGGTTTTAGCGTGTTTCTGGGGTGGTTTATATGTAGTTATTTATAGTTGTTTATGTTATTTGTGGTCACAAACAGATTTTTATAATCATTATTATTACGTAAATTATGTGATATTCATATATTATATTATTATGGAGTATATGTGAAATATTTAGGGAGATTTTTGAAATAAAAAAGCAAGCAACACAAAACTGACAGCTGTTGATTGACAACAGTGGCGCGCCAATAAAATTGAGCAAATCTTATGGTCCGAAATATCGCGAGATTTCGGCAATCTGCAGAGGTCGCGAGGTCGCCTCAGTCAGCTGACCAACCTCTCGTGCATTATTCCAGAGTGAAGCGCGTGCGCCCCGAGCGGTGAAATAAAGCCGATTTTCCTAACAAAAACGGATAATTACAGATATATCAGAGGTATTAATATTTATCTATATTTTATCTATTTTTTGGCAGTATTAATACGTGCACAAGTTGGCGGTATTTCAGGGCTGTCAGTGGTTGTAGTCGGGCTGTGTGAAGTGTTAGCCTGTCGGCTACATCGTTAGCTCCTCAGGGTAATGAACAGTGTTCTAGATTTTTCCAACATATTTCAACTGAAATGAATTGGCTGCTTTATAACTACCTAATGGACCACACTTTGAATGTATTTATAAAACTGACAAGTGCACAGTAATATTCACAAATCTGTAATTTGTTTGATTGTCATGATGACTAGTCAGCAGTTCACGCATTGACAAGTGTAGTTCGGGTTTGGGTCGATATTATGGAAGTATTTCTTATTGCTTTGTGGTAGCGCCTCGGTGATAAACAAGACAACTATCCCCCCGATAATTTGTTGTAAGAAAGCTTCATGTTTAATAAGTATATAAACATCGAGCTTGTTAGAGCTAATGTGCTTGTGTCTGTCTTTGCCCACCCCCACACCTGACAACCACACAAAGAGTAACTGCTTAAAACTGTTTAGGTTTTAGAAAGATTAACTCAAGTAATTTAGTCTCTTCCTTCATTTTAATAGTTAATTACCTGGGTGCATCATTGTGTAAAGCGTATTATCTAAACTATTGCATGCAATGCTAGCTTATAATGTTATTTCTTTCAAGAAATCGAGCCTTCTAATATTTGAAAGATGGCAGACACAGAGCAAAGGAGTCCACCTCCTCCCCCTCAGGCTGGACCTGTGGTAAGTACTTCTTTTTGTATATATATTTTTAATTTCTTAATTTGAGAATGTTATGATTTATTATCATATCAATGTGTTACAGCAATTCCTCATGAGTAATAAGCTGGAAACTGCTATGTGGCTGTCACGGCTGTTCACTGTCTACTGTTCCATCATGTTCATTCTGCCTCTGCTTGGGTGAGTCATGTTTTTTTGCTAGGCATTTTCACAAGCTTCTTAACTGTCACCCCCCTTTTTGAGCGTAGATCTGAATATGCACTATCCAAACTTAAATGGTTTAAATTCATGAGTGCTTTGGAATACAGACCTCAAGTTGCTGTAAAGCCAATGTGCTGTAATTATTTTAAACAAAATATATATTTTACAGATAATTTTTCATCTAAAAATGCTGTAAAATCAAAGCCATACGTCCAACTAAGTTGTTCCAAATTTAAATTTGATATCTCAAAAATTGAAGTCCCTATGAGATTTTTAGGCTCCATACCAAAAATAGCCACTGGGTGACACCCACACTATTGAATTTTTGTTCTCCTGTCACAAATGAATAAATTTAGTCACAATATCACTTCTATCACAAAACAAGGTATGATAACATCAGAAAAGGTATGATAATAAAAAGTGCAGTAAATTTTTTTTAATATGAAACATGACACTGCCCGCTAAGGGGAAGAGCCTGTTAAATTTAATTTAAAGGGTTAGTTTACCCAAAAATGAAATTTCAGTCAAAATACTCACCCTCATTTCGTTCTAAACCCGTAAGGCCTTTTTCATCTTCAGAACATGAACGTGAACATGAACATGAATCTTTTGAAGAAATCCGAGAGCTTTCTGACCCCTCCATAGACAGCAACGCAACGACCACTTTCAAGGCCCAGAAAGGTAGTAAAGACATCGTTAAAGTCCCCATGAAATTAAAATTGACCATACTTACTTTGTTTGCCTAAATTGATTGTTTTGTGGTGAACAATTCATCCATGCAAGTCAATCCACACAATTTTTTTGGCTTCGTAATCTTTAATCAAATTCTGAAAATGCTCCTCCCCTCTGCACTGGAGGACCTTGCCCGATGACGTAGGCTTGACGGTTTGGGTGTCTGCTTAACATCTGTAATCACGCCCCTCCAACTGACAGTAGACAGGCACACAGCGTGTGAAAGGAGAGATGGCGAGGAGGTGCATTTTCTAGATCCAATCAGGTGCTAGTTGGAAAAAAAAGCCACGCCCACTATTTTGCCTCATTTAGTATTCTGTTTCTCTCGGAAATACGTCACAGCACTGGAGAAAAGCCGTTTGCAACTTCCGGTTCACGGGGACTTTAAAATAGTCCATGTGACTACAGTGGTTCAGCCTTAAGGTTATGAAGTGAAGAGAATGTTTCTGCGTGAAAAAAAAAAGAGTGAGCGCTTCAGGGTTCTACAGCAGAACAGCGCCTCGTTATTGGCTAGCCTGCATCAGCATCACACACAAATGTCGTGTACAGCTCACACAGCGTCGGTTAAAGTGCTGCACTGTGTGTCTACAACGTAAACAGGGAAGAGAAGAAATTGTTGAATAAAGTTGTTATTTTTGGTTTGGTTTGTATTCTCGTCGCTTCATACACTTAAGGTTGAACCACTGTAGTCACATGAACTATTTTAATGTTGTCTTTACTATCTTTCTGGGCCTTGAAATTGATCATTCCGTTGCTGTCTATAGAGGGGTCAGAAAGCTCTCGGATTTCATTAAAAATATCTTAATTTGTGTTCTGAATATGAATGAAGGTCGTAAGGGTTTGGAACAACATGAGGGCGAGTAATTAATGACAGATTTTTCATTTTGGGGTGAACTAACCCTTTATCACATTATTATAATGAGGGCTATTTAGGGTGGTAAGGACAAATCCACGCTCATACATTTAAAAAAGAAGTGAAAGATTGGGAGACGAATAATTGCTTTTTTTATAATAATTTTATATATTTTTTTTAATAATTGCTCTGTCCAGGCCCCAAGCAGCTGCTAACTTCTATCAGAGGGCATTGCTGGCGAACGCCTTGACCAGCGCTCTGCGTCTGCACCAGAGACTTCCTCACTTTCAGCTAAGCAGAGCCTTCCTGGCTCAGGCCTTACAGGAGGACAGCTGCCACTATCTCCTCTACTCCCTCATCCTAGTCAACTCTTACCCTATCACAAGTATCCTTTCTTGAAGATATGTTGAAGAAAAGTTTAAGGGAAAATATTTTGTTTTCTTTGTGTTATGGCATCATTTTGTCTTTATGCAGCCTTGACTTGAGTTGTCAGTGAGCATATTTCCTGTGTTCCTCTTCTCACTTCTCCACGCCACCACCTATACTAAAAAAGTCCTTGATGTGAGTCTCTGCCCTTCTCATTTACATAGCTGAGATGTATTTTTGTTGTAATTCCAGCCTTAATTTTTTTTTTTTTGTCATCTGTCCTCAGACCATGGGCCCAAACAGCCTTATGTTTGTGAGGAACTTTCTGAACAAGCTCACAGCCAATCAGCAGAACATCCTAAAGTTTATCGCATGCAATGAGATCTTCTTGATGCCAGCCACAGTCTTCATGCTCTTCAGGTAAGGATACGTAACCCTGAAAAGCCTGATATGAAATAATAGTCAGGAAAAACTAAGCAGTGAACCAATTCCTTGGAACCGTTAGTAAGCCTGCTTAACGATTCACGCACACATCACTTTTGAAGTAAAATTGAAAATGCAGTGCATGTAATGCATCGAGATATCAAATTGAACTGAATCGATGACATAGGGGTGTCACGATTCTCCAAATCCTCGATTCGATTAAATTTTCGATTCTAAGGTCACGATTCGATTCTCGATTTTTACTTTTTTTTTTTTTTAAAGGGGTGGTTGATTGCGATTTCACTTTTTTCATTTTAAATAGTGTTTAATGTTGCTGTTGGTGCATGAACATTATCTGCAAAGTTGCAGCGCTGAAAGTTCAATGTAAGCAGAGATATCGTCTTTTAAAAACCAGGAAGTGTAAATGCCTACAAAAACGACTCGATTGGGACTACAGCTGGGTTTTAGACGTCACTAACCCATCAACCCTCCCCCCGGAATACGCAAAAAAGGGCATGGCCATATTTCTGCGGCTTTGCCGAAGAGGAAGAGTTACAGGGAGAGCTAGCCATGCCGTCGAAAGTGTGTTATTTTCACCCAGCTGTTAGCTCTTCTGTGTTCGGGCTTCATATGGACGCTGTAGTTTGCCAACAATGGCTACAATTTATGTTTGATAATGTTTCTGACAATTACAATCGTAATTTAGCTCTTTGTGCGGCACATTTCACTGAAGACAGCTTCCTGAATCTCCAACAATTCAATGCCGGATTCCACAAGAAACAAATGCTAAAACCTGAAGCTGTTCCAACGTTAAAACCAGATCCAGCAGTTGTTGGGTCACAACCTGTAAGTAAGACTTAATAATTTTAAATGTATTTGTATAATTTTAGACGTAATGGTTTCGTTTTATCAAGGACGTAAACAAATGCCAGCGCTGGCTTTATAGTCACTTGTTATGCTATTTCGTGTTTCTATGGCAAACGCGTGCAAACATTTTGGACCTGAATTTGTAATCATATAGATTTTGTAAATGTATTTGCCACGTATAGCTACTTTATGACGTAATTTTTCGATTTGATCATGAACGTGATCAATGTCAACAGTGTTTGTTTATAGTAGCCAGTTATATCGATGCTAAGAAAACGATACACAGAGTAAACTAAGTTTTGTTAATAGCTAAACGGTTGTTCATTATATCGATAAAACAATAACTTTAAAAAAACTGTATTACTCATGTAATCATTTGTATTAAATGTTTAATCAAGATAAAAACGTATCTCAAAAAGCTAACAAGCAGCAGTAGCATTTTCAAGTATAACAGGGTATCAAACTTCTTATGTAATAATAGAATAATAATAATTAAAAAACGTACCATTCAGAAACGTTTTGTAACAGCCGTGGGGGGGG
The DNA here is from genome assembly GCA_036326025.1 of Chrosomus eos. Classification (NCBI taxonomy): domain Eukaryota; kingdom Metazoa; phylum Chordata; class Actinopteri; order Cypriniformes; family Leuciscidae; genus Chrosomus; species Chrosomus eos. The sequence goes on along the minus strand of CM070835.1, from coordinate 12,481,268 downwards.
TTCTGCTTGACTCTCTTCATCGCCGCTTTCTGGGTCTGATTCTGGCTCAAACTGATACGGCAGTATTATTTACATTAACCGGTCCGGAGCACATGAGACCGTAAAGGTAAGGGGCGTGGCGGTTCCGGACAACGTGCGCTAAGCAGTTTAGCCAATTACAGCACACCGGCCCAAACTAACCAATCTGAGCCCATTGCCTGTTTCTGAGGGAGTGGTTTCATAGAAACAGGAAGTCAACCGGTCGTTCAAATGACAGAGGAGAAAGAGGCTTACAATAAAGGTGAAATTTATGAAAAATAAGACTTTTAAAAATAGAAAAACCACGAATACATGTTATATTGCACCCCATAAACACAATCATGCAAAGAAAAAAGGCAGTAAACCACCCCTTTAAGCACAGTTTGCTATGCCATTTTTATTTTTTAGACTAGACTTTTATGTAACATATGACCTTTGTTCACAATGTACCACACTACATTGTCAAATATAAAACATTTATTAACAAAATAATGTTGCAATAACTTACATCTTCAGCCAATTAGAAACTTAAGCAAAATAACCTGCCATGTAGTTTCTCTTTTGTAACTGCAGTCTTAAGGCCTGTTCACACCGGGACGAATTTCGCGCGCGTTATTCGCCGACGTTTAACGCCTCGTGACTAAACAAAGGGCGCCAATGTGAGTGTTCACACCGACGCGTAAAACGCCACGCGTAAAAGCGTCATTTTTTTTTTAAACGCCTCGGGTTCGTTTTTTTTGTTTGACGCGCCGCGTCAAAAACTATCCGGCCAATGAGACTGGCGCTTTTGCTCACGTGTCTGGAGCTTCTGAAGTTACAGTAAAACACAACTTGGGGGCGCTCAAACACAAAACGGTCTTGCCGAGCACACATACGTGCGGCGAAGAAGATATACAGCGTCTACATTCTGCAGGGAAGAAATAAAACGAGGAAGATGCAAGGCCAGATGAATGTAGAGCTGCTGGTCTTGTTTGTGGCTTTATAAAGAGACACAAATGAGAATAAAGAACTATATGACAAACTTGCTCTCTTCTTCTGAGTGACAAGCGAGTGTCAGAAGCACTTTGTGGACTGGGGTATTTCTGTTTTACATTAAGCGCCATCTAATGTCAGGGAATGAATTTGCATGATCACTCGGCTCATCGTCAGCGAAAAACGCTTGGGTGTGAACGCAAAAAACGGGTTGAAAAACGCTGACGACTAACGCGAGTCGATATTCGTCCCGGTGTGTACGAGCCTTTATTCACAAAAGATGACATTCAAGTTCACAACAAAACAAACAAGGTTTAACAGATACATCTATGTTTTCCTTGCTTTACCTCGGTCTTAAAGTACAAACATGACTGTGAAAAATAGTAGTATTTAATGTAGAATTTAATTAAATGCATTTATGATGAAATTACAACATTTTCATGTCATGTTTATTTTGATCACAAACTGTGCGCTGTCACTTTAACTCAGCGCGTGCAGCAGAAATAGACTCTGTGCTGAAATGAACGCCACTCGTCACCTCGTGGAGGTGGAGAATCAAGTTATTTGTGACATGCTTGTATAAAGATTTATACTGTTCTGAGTCTGCTGTTTTTGTCAATTTAAAGTTTTAATTTAAAAAGTGGAAGAATATGGTACACGCACTGACGCACATACAGTAGCAGAGCTTGCAAACTGGCTTTTTTGAAGCGCGTACTTCGAATGTGAACGTTGTCAACATAACTCACTGGAAATCACAAAAACTCCCACTGTATCACACCGGCGACTTCGGTGAAAGAGGAGGGGGTTCAAGTCCTGTCGATGGGTCTCCTGCATCTGTTGTTGCCATGCTATATTTTGACTGGCTCTAGAGGACTCGCAGCACTTCAACACGTGTTTTTTTCCGCTTTGCAAACCGAATGGACGTGATATGGGGTAGGCTTGCCGCGATAGACGGTGTTGACGGTGTTACCGGTTTTTAGCCCCATCACCGGTGACATCACTTTCCCACCGTGACACCGCGATGTCTTGACTTTTTTAAAGTAGGATATTCGTTTTTGCTATTTGTGTTTATTGTGTTAATAAACACAAGATTTGTACGCATAAACACAAGATTTGTACGCATATCCAAGTGTTTAGGCTATAGGCCTACCAAAGAACGTATATTGCTATGCGGAGTGTGGAGCGTGCACTGCATGGTAGGGAGGCTCGGGCGTGAACACTTGCATTTTCCTATCAACATGGAAACAACTTAAAATACTCTATCATTTCTGGCCATACAGAAAATAATAATATATTATTCGCAACTACTTTTATTTGTCTAAACTCAAAATAACAAGACAACGTTGTGCTTTTGTAAAATAAAATAAAACAATCAGGCGCGGTTTCAAGGTCTCCGTGAACTGGAGCGCGAGAACTGAAACAAAATATCCAGCCTAGGCTAAAGCTTGAAATGTCCTCTTTAAAACGAACAAATTCGAATCGAAAGCTAATACCTTCTGATGATGTAGGCTAATCCGAATGAAAGATGCATTTCTCTCTAGAAAGATGCATCCGTTACAGCGGAGATGGAGATATGTTTAACCGACCCTGTTTAGAACACTAGTTTATTAAACACTAGTTTATTAATAAACAATTAAAATGCCTCGTTATTTTTTCAGACACATTTATTATTAGCCTATAAATCACCTTTCTGTAGCCTATGCTGTGGTTCCAGAGACATAGGCCTATATTTTTCCCGCAGTGCTGAACGAGAAGAGCCATAGGCTATAGCCTATATGGCTCTTCTCATTCAGCACTGCGGGAAAAATATCATTTCCAGGTTCTAATTTGGCCTTAGAAAACCAGTCTAATCTAAAAAAAATCATATTAATTTGTGAATATTTTAAATGTTTAATAAAGGGGTAAAAGTCGTAAACAAAAATCCGAAAATCCGTTAATATAGGCTAGGCTATATATATATATTTTGCGCAGCATTTGGTGTGTACAGTTCTAATTTAAATTTTGGTGTTCAACTTTGCAAATACAACAACCGTTCATTTTTTGTTTTGCAAAATTACGGGTTAAAAAAGGAAAAACGAATGGACACAAAAGTAGGCCTATGACCGTTTGGACAGAATACGAGACATATTTATTAAATTCATAAAAAAAGAAACAATAATTACAGGAATAGCCTACCTAAACCTCAAAGAAATGCCAAAATCAAGACATCGGAGCAGAAATGAGGGAGAAACACCCAGAAACTCCTGGCTATATGCCGTTCGCAGCCCTGCCATTAATTATTGGATAACACACCACGTCTCCTTCCATTATTAATAATAGCCTACTAGTAATGTCTTGTCTAGTGGGGTGGCTGTGATATAGGCTATAAACCTCCGTTGCCATGATTTTTAGAATGACTTTTCGCGAGAGGAAAAAAAGGACGTTTTAGTCGCATAACATCGGTTAGCCTAATGGAAACGCCGTCATTTCGCAATAGTTTTTACTCAGTCTACATGTTCTTGACTGCAAGTCTGTCTTTGTCTCACCTGTCATGTTCTTTGACTCTACTAGACTGCAAGCAATGTTAATAAATGCCAATTTATAGTGTTTTTTAGAGTGCTGTCATTTATAGGCTAAGGTCCTTTTTGAAGTTTTTATTTTATATTCGTCTCTTATTTATTTGGTTTTATCTTATTTAAACTTTGTGTAATTTATTTAGGCCTATTTTTTCTTATTAGTTAAAAAACGTTTTATGGTTCTTATTTGTTTGGGCCCACAGTTTGCCGATTTTCACTTTTTCAGCGCATGGGGTTATTTTTATTCATTCGTTATGCTAATAAAAGTTCTGTCTATAAATAAAGTTTTATTATCAGCGAGTTTTTTTTTTTTTGGTCCATTCAGCAATTGACGCTGAATTGCCAATTGACGCTTTTTTCGAAAGTGAAAGTAGCCTAAACGCGCACGCATTTAAAAGCTATTTAACCCCCCCGCCCCGCCCCCCACGGTGACACCGGGATTACCGGTGTTGTCACACGTCGATTAACCGGTGGGAAATTTTCCTCACCGCCGCAACCCTAATATGGGGGCGTGGCAGCATCGACGATTCCATTTTTGAATTCGATGATCGAGATTGTGACTTAATTTCGATCGATTTCGATTTAAAATCGAAATCGTGACACCCTTACAATGACATGATAATCGTAATCGAACCGAACCGTGAGACGAGTGTAGGTTCACACCCATAATACCCACAATACTGTGCTGTGTCAGCGAGTTAATAATAGTTAACAAACAAATAAGTTAAGTTATAAGTTCAATAAGTTAATACAAACAAACTTATTCCCTCACCCAATGAGAATCGATAAGGAATCGAATCGATAAGCAATATCGATAATGGAATCGGAATCGTTAAATTCTTATCAATTCCCATCCCTATATATATGAGTTGTGTACATGTGTACCACAATCTCAAGGTTGACATTTTTAGTACTAAAAAGACTTCCTGCTAAAAAAAAGAAGTATAAACTATCAATCAGATTACAGAAGGCATGTAGTAGATTGTGTAAAAATTAAGCACAATTTTGAACATGTTGAAAATGTATGCATCAAATATAATACAGTGGGCTTTATAGGGTGAAAAAAAAGTAATTTTTTACTGGTAAAAAGATTGATTAAAGCCAAACTGTTTCTTGTAATAAGAAGGAATGAATTTTGTTTTTTGGTTCACAGTGGCCAGGGCAGTTTGCTTCAGCCCTTCATCTACTATCGGTTTCTCACTTTGCGCTATACATCAAGACGCAACCCATACTGCCGGTAAGAATCATGTACACATGCACACTTTACCCAATATAAGGGGACATTTATATTGTTCTCATTTCCGTGGAAAATTAAATATTTAGAGCAAGCTAAACTATTTAATCAGATCATTGATGTTTAAATTTATTTTGAGTCATGTTTATATAAAGATGAGCCCTCTATCAGTGTTTGATTTTTTGTTTGTGTCCTATCAGGACTCTGTTCACCGAGCTGAGGATCTTACTAGAGCATTTTGTGATGAAGCCCATTTGCCCTGCCTTCTTCAGGAGGATGTGCCTCAACAGCATTGCCTTCATTAGCCGCCTTGCTCCCACTGGCGTCTAACTGCTCTCTCTGAACTTTCACACATTACTACAGTTCACAGATTAGGACAGTTTCAAGATTGACTTACAAGCGAGATGGCCTAGTCTGATTGCTCAGAGATGGATGTCCTCCTCTGCACTGAGGCGTTTGTTCTTTGGAGAGACTCTATCAATCTGACTGCTTCCAAAAAAAAACAAATCAGCCAGAAGATGTATCTCTGTGCACGATTGTCTGTTAAGGGGGTACAACTTTTTTTCATTTCATTAGAGCTTTTATATTGATATTGATTTTTGGGGGTAGAGAAGGATCCCTTGAGATATTGAATCTTAAATGCTAGGTTATATAGATATAGCTTGTCTTTCTAATGAGATCATTCGACTCTGGGAACTCAAATTTCAGCTGTCATTATAATTGTCTGTTCTTCAGTTTGATTCCATTTTTAAATGTTCTAGCTAAGAATTGTTTTTTATTATCATTGTACTGGATTACCTTGAAAATCTTAATGTACCTTGCCCGCAAGCATTTCCCAATATTTGACCATGATCTAAATGCCATTTGAGTTCATGAAGTTTCAGAGTCGGCTCCAGAGCAGATCTACTGGAGGGGCATTGGGTCATCAGCGGGGGGGCACTGCCGTTTGAGAAATATTTTGACGCAAAAAAACGAAACGCCTTTTATTATTATTAATAATTATTATTATTATTTGCAAATTTCCCAGCCACTTTTTGCCAGGGTCGATATTTCACCACCACTTTTTGCCAGGGTCAATATTTCACCACCACTTTTAAACATCTCGCGGTACGGATGTACCAATACAAATAAATAAAACATATCCAGTTAACTAGCAGAGCATTCATTTGTTATCTATAAGAGACGATCTAGCCCGCTGAAATGTATTGTTTTTGAAATCAAGTGATCAAAATGCTCGTTGACAGTGGTTGACAGCGATCAGTGGTGCTGATAAAGTTTTCTCTTGTGGCTCGCGCTGCCGCGCACAGTCTTTACACGGATGCGCGTTTTAATCCGTTGCGGAGAAATCTCTATTCGTTCCGGTGAAATCACAAAGTAAAATGCACACAAACGTGTCCCTGACTGATATACAACCACTGATAAACATAATCGGTTTAATGAGGAAAAAAAAACGATACGAGTGCGGATTAGAACCCAGAACCTCTGACACCCTTGGTGACAATTCTTGGCACCAACACATATTAGATCTCATTAAACGACTAATTAAACACAATGTACTATTTAAATAGATTGCTGGACATCGGCATTGTATAGCCTACATCTGATTTATGATTTAGCATTGTATTAGCAACTGTGGTAGGAGGGGCATTAATGACCGCTAGGGGGGGCACGGCCCTCGAATGCCCCACCATAGCGCCGACCCTGTGAAGTTTCAAATGTTACTTCAGAATGCCTTCTTCATATGAACAGATGACTAAGGTGTAAATATCCTGTGATTATCATCTATGACATAGAGAGCCCTATACTTTACTTAACTGTTCTTTGCCTTCAATGCTATTTATTGTCAGGGCAAGTTTTTTTGCATTTTAGAATTTGTCAATTATTTGCTTGTTCAAGGCATGTTGTCTCTGTATTTATTGCCACTGTTTATAACTATGGTCTGTGTAGATGGATACAATCTATGATCTAATAATAAATTGTAACTAATATTGGTGATGGCTTAATTTCAGAGTTTAAAACTGTTAAACAGTTGTTACTAAAGATAACGTAAGCAATGGCTTGCCTGTGTATTAGAGCTAATGTGTAACCGATTATTTAAAATACCAAGACTAGTATAAAAACTATTGGATCGTTCAAGGATATCTATCAGTGACAATTGCATGTAAAACATGTTAAGGTTTTGATAGTACTGGCCACTAATATAAATTGAGCTAAGATTACAAATGCTTGAAAGGTTTGTAGGGTAAGATGTTTCTTCTGATAAAGCATTAAGTGCCCATTAAGCAGGTCAACAGAATTTGCACATGCAGAACTTTTAAATGCCTTTTATGAAATTAAACAGTGTTGGGGTAGTTACTCAAAAAAAGTAATTAGTTACTAGTTACTAGTTACTTCTGTAAATTGTAATGAGATTACTTTACTAGTTACTGCGTTTGAAAAGTAACTTCACTACTTATTACTTTACTTTCCCGTTTCTTAATTTACCGTGTAGATACATGGACAAACATCATAGCCCTATCATCACTTAGCCTGTCTGCATAGTGTTTGTTACATAAATCTATACAAAATGACATGTAAAACCATATGAAAGAACAATATCCCTGTCTGCACAAATAAATATATCTCACTGTAAAATCCACAAACAACAGGATAAAGGAGGCTATGGTGCGGTCATTTTAAAATGGGGTCAACACACAAGTCTCAAAACACAGGCTTTGGGAAACATGAGAATTAAACTCTTCTCCTGAGAACAAAACCAGCTTTTGGGCAATAAAAACAAAAAATGAAGTGGTCAATACAATAGCATAATAAGCCTTTTTAATAAAAAGATCCATGTTTTATAAAATGTCCACGAAACTTCTTGAAATGTTTAGTGAAATTAGAAAATATTTAAGAGATCGTTGATTTAGTTCTTTACATGTCTAAATGTTTGTATATCCACATATTTTGTTCTAATGTCACAAGTAATAATCTCAGGGTTTACTGTATTTTACACAATTCTTTTTGTAGTGTTATTGGTGGTGATGTACTAAAATAAACATAGCACGTGCAGGACCTTTCTTCTTCTCACCGTTGATTCCTGATGGTTAAGAGGACAATTACTCGAGTCGCCGCGTCGTTTCACAGAAATAGTACAACGGCGAGCGCGTCGAGTATAAACGCCTCGTCCGTTTGGGGAGGTGCGCGTGCAGTCTGCGGAGACTCGCGCTGCAGAGACACCTGTCTCCGTCTCTATTTCCCTCTCTCCTTCGCACCGGCAGCTATGTCACTCAAATCGATCTCTATGGCAACGGTGCGCGCACCACTAGACAGAACTTTACACACAGGCAAACACGGCTTGGGTAACGCAGGAACGCACGTTCCTATATAATAGTAAAGTAGTGTAGTTACCGATATTTTTAGTGTAATGCGTTACTTTACTTCGTTACCCAAAAAAGTAATATCGTTACTGTAATTCGTTACTTTGTAACTCGTTACCCCCAACACTGAAATTAAAAAATTAAAGATGCTTGGGACACAGAGCTGTTGTATCCCACAATATTGTAAAACAGCATGTATATTCCATGATGCAAGTTTTGAGCTAGGTTCACATTACTGTAACAGGTCATGCTGTATATTAAGAAACAAATTTTTCCATTTTCACCAAAAGTATAAAAAATAACCCATGCCTTTCCAATTTTTTTTTTTTTTTTGGAAAACTACCTTAATTTACATTTTAAAATGTACCCAACAGTGTCCTTTAGCCATGCTGCTGCAGTCTCTATACTATGGTTCCTCATGTAGTACAATCAACATTCAGATGCCTTCAGCTTTTCTAACACTTTATAGCAAAATCTTATCATTAGCTTCATTGCTATAATAGCATTTGATTATTTAAAGGGATAGTTCACCCAAAAATGAAAATTAAGTCATTAATTACTCACCCTCATGCTGTACCAACCCCGTAAGACCTTCGTTCATCTTCGAAACACAAATTAAGATATTTGTGATTAAATCTGAGACCTGGATCACTCCTCCATAGGCTTCTAAGGGATTGAAACCTGACAGCCCCGAAAAGTCATTAAAGACATCGTTAAAATAGTCCAAATGGCTACAGTGGCTCAATCTTAAGTTTATCAAGCGACGAGAATATTTTTTGTGCGCAAAAAAACCCTAAAATAACGACTTTATTCAACCATCTCTTCTCTTCCGAGTCATTCTCCTAAGCTGTTGACGTAGTGTAACTGCGCAGCGCTTCTGTGTTATACGTCACACATAGGCTCACTATTGGCCGACGCTGGTCATGTGTGTGACGTTCAACCAGAAGCGTTTCGCAATAACACGACGTGAAATCTCCAGGCCCAAAGAGAATACTTGAATTAAGTCGCTACTTTAGTTTGTTTTTTTTGCGCTCAAAAAGTATTCTCATAGCTCAATAAACTTAAGATCTAGCCACTCATAGGCACATTAAATATTTAAACATTTTCTTCAATGACTTTCTGGGCTGTCAAGTTTCAATCCCTTAGGAAGCCTATGGAGGAGTAATCCAGCTCTCAGATTTAATCACAAATATCTTAATTTGTGTTTCGAAGATGAACGAAGGTCTTACGGGGATGGTACAGCATGAGGGTGAGTAATTAATGACTTAATTTTTCATTTTTGGGTGAACTATCCCTTTAAGTATAACAGCTTAATGCTAATTTCAACATTGACAAAAAAAAAAAAATTTAAAGTCCCCATGAAATCAAAATTGACCATACTTTGTTTGCCTAAATTGATCGTTTTGTGGTGAACAATTCATCCATGCAAGTCAATTTACACAAAAAAGTTTTTTGGCTTCATAATCTTTAATCAAATTTTGAAAATGCCCCTCCCCTCTGCACTGGAGGACCTTGCCCGATGACATATGCTTGACGGTTTAGGTGTCTGCTTAACATCCGTAATCACGCCCCTCCAACTGACATTAGACAGGCACACAGCGTGTGAAAGGAGAGATGGCGAGGAGGTGCATTTTTCTAGATCCAATCAGGTGCTAGTTGAAAAAAAAGCCACGCCCACTATTTTGCCTCATTTAGTATTCCGTTTCTCTCGGAAATACGTCACAGCACTGGAGAAAAGTCGTTTGCAACTTCCGGTTCACGGGGACTTTAATGGACCTGGGGCTAACAACCAACAATGAAGAATTGTATTTTACCTCATGTTAATAAATACAGCAACATTTATTGCTCGTTAACATGAAGGCCCAAAGAAGCAATAAAACACTTAATGTTGATAAATGTAAGTGTTGTCTATCAGTATCAACACTACACAGCCCATGACCCCCTCAACATGGTCTAAAGCTTTAGAAGGACCCCACCTCCTCAACTTGTACAAGTGTGATTAACAGAAACAAGACAAGTAATAAAGACCAGCAGCACTTTTATTAAGATGTAAAAGGGGAAGGTCACTTTAACAGCGTAAAAAAGGATAAAGTGCACTGCTGGAGTCTTTCATAAAAATAGAATACAAACATTGAAATATAAGAACAATGCTTGATTACCTAATGTACAAATGTCTGGTTGTTTCAAGCATTAAAAAAAAAAAGCACAATCCTTAAGGACTGCTAATAAAAATTTACATATCACTAAAATCTCACCATTCCCCCAAAATTGAGGCTATGGCTTCAGTTATTGGAGATATGGAAATAAAGCATCAAAAAGTGTGCACAATTCTCATGGAGGTAAGGAACCAATGAACACAATTGTTGATGGGGTGGTTAGTTCAGCATTAGCTTTTCAGGAGGCTCAATAAGAGAGACTTCATGGTACCTGGAAGAAAAAAATAAAATAATATATAAGCAATCTTCCAAGACTTATGCTGACACAGCCATTGGTCATGCAGGTTAAGTGAACTTACTTCGAGCCCTTGTATTTCTCCCTAACAGCCTGCTGTGCGTGCTGAGCAGCACCGAGGTAGGTCTGATGTAGATCCTGAATGCATGGCATAAGATCCTCCAAAGTGTAGCTAGTCATCTCAACAAGTTCCTTTGACTGAAATAGAAAGTTGAGTACTTTATAAATAAAAAAGATTGGTCTAGTTTGACACCCCATGGCTAACTGCTAGTTGGTGCTAGTTGCTATTTAGTTATGAACATTCAGAATAGTGCAACCTTACCCATGATCCACCTGCAAGTATGTGGTTGGCCAAAATGAAAGCTGCAGCAGCAGTTTGAGATGGTAGGTACTTCAGGGAAGGTTCACAATCTATCAAACTCAGCTCACCAAGAAACTGGTGGGGAAATAAAAGGTGTTAAAACAATTTTAGGTTATAATGGGTAAACTCCACACAAGGAAATGGTCTCACCATTGATAAGCTCTCCACTTTGCTGCTCACAGGCTGGTGCAAGAAATACTGGGTGAGGAACTGATTGATTGTTGGAGCAGCAAGATCAAACGAGAGAACGGTCAACACCAGATGCTCCATTCTCAACACTTGTTTCTTTGTGTAGGTGTCGTCAGTGATGTAAACAAATTCTGACACCTCTGGGGGGTAGATCTCCTCAAACTTCCTACAGTCAAACAGGGAGAGGTGAGTGTGGAGAAGGGGGTTCGTGTGGAGTCTGAGGCTTTAAGGCAAAGATACTTACGAAGCCAAAAGCATAGCAGCTGTTCCCACCAGCTGTAGTTTCCCTCTCAGTACAGACATGGAAGAAAGAAAGCGATCAATGTAGTTCACAGCCAGGTAGAGGGTCTCGTTCTGCAGCTTGTACTCCTCTCCCACCTCCACCAACCAGTCCACTAGGATGGCACGCATGCTGTTTGTGATGTCGGGCTGTTTCTTCATGTAACCTGCTTTTGGTTTTGACTTGACCTGCATGACAGGAAGCACAGGCAAATACTTTAACGATGCATATTCTCTAAAGCATTGTCCAGAAGTTCAATATTCAGAAAGTAATATCACATTCAATGCATCCACTTCCTCACCTCCATTTCCCGCAAGTGCGTGTGTATTTCTACGGCATAATCTGAGACTTCATTGACATTTATGGGCCTCTCCTCACCATCAATTACTGACATATCCATAGGAGAGTCTTTATAAAGGAAAAAAAAATTCAGTTATTTACAGGTTTTATATAGAAATACAAGACGAGCACACTGAAATACACATCTTACCAAAACTAGCTTCCATTGGCAGATCGATAGTGGCGAGGGGCTGTCTTAGGCGGGTTACAGTGGGATTTAGTGTGAGTGAGGAGCAATCCATGGTTGCTCTTTGTGTAGACAGTTTCTTAGCGCAAGCACCATCAGGCTCATCGACATGAACCTGAAAAGCTGGTGGCCTGGTGGAGGGCTTCTCTCCAAAGCTCCTGCCATGTTCTTCAGATTTGCATGCGGTTATTTGGGGCCCAGAGACCTAAAAAAGAAAATTGGATTAGATGGCAGAAAAAAAAGGGGCAATTATAGGCCATGTTTGCAGTAACCTTTCATATCATGTAGAGGGTCAATTTGAACCATTTCAATTCAAGTTGATGGAAATACTGGTTAACCCATGTTGTTTTTCTGAACTCTTTCAGGGTCATGTAGGGTTTTGTGAAGATCAAGAGCGTGTACAAAATTTCTATTACAAGTATAATTTAATAAGGCAGCTGCACAGAAAACAATTGTTAGTTTCTAGTCAATTGAGAATGCTTACATGTATGCATTAGGCACAAGCTTTTATTTGAAGAAACTAACAGCACTTAAGAGACTAATTGCTTCATGCACATTTCACTGGGAATTTGCACTCACGATCTTAGTGTTGCAATTAAACTAACAAATACATGCAAAAAAAAGTAAGTATTGTTCAAGATCAAATTTTTACCTTGTCTATTTTTGTGAATTGTATGGAAAACAATTAACTTAAGGTAATTTTGACCGCACATAGAACCTAATAAATGGGTTGGACATGCACCTGTAAGCTCCCAAAAAGCTAAAGTCTAACTGTTATCTAAACTATCAATCCTTGAGAGATGTAAGCAAAATGACAGCCTCAGTCACAAACATATTTTGTGCTTCAGAGAACATGTATTATAACGTTAGTCATAAGGCTCTATATTATCAGGGGTCGTAAAAAGGTCATTTTTGGTGAACGATGCCTTCAAACGACACACTTTACTATGGCAGTAGTGAGTGGGTTTGTAAAATGGCGGTCAGCGCATTGGGAGGGAATAAGCTGCGGGCATTTAACACTGCATTTCATTTTAACCTGTGGCGCTATAAATGCCGTTTAACAGGTGAAAAGGGATTCGATTTATATATTCGGGATTCAAAGGGACAAAACCTGCGAGCAGTATTACTAGTTAAACTAAAGCAACTTTCAGTTTCTCTAATCATTTACGCAGATAGCACTACTTTATTCAAAGCATAACACTTGATTATAAACTATCATGCATAAACTATATATAGATCATGAAACCAGCCGGTATTAAGAGAGCACACTTTATAGTCATGTGCTATGCATGCTCGAACCTGTTTAGCGGCGCGCAGGACGGGCTGTCTGCGCTGATTGTTCTCCAGGGCGCCCAATACAGTCCTGCTGCCTGGCTTAGGGTTAACATTTTCCCGGTTTTCAATCCGATTCTTTGCGGCACCGCGTAGTCTTGTAAGCATGTTTTCCTGATTGTGAATATCTGCTCCTGATTCATGAACCGCGCTTCCTTGTGTTTGGCCGACAGATGACATCCTTCCAGCGGTAGATCAGCTCAAAACGCCCTGCAGAAAGGATCGATGGTTGAAAGCACTTAAAAACAGATTCTGATGTTTTAACACGTTTTTATCAAACAAACGCACTTGAACGTCGAATAAACACGGATAATCACACTAACCAGGGGAACTGGCAGAAGTGAGCTGTTGAAATCCGGACAAAAACACAATATAAACAGTTGCCAGCGGCGTCTTACAAAACCGAGATTCAAAAATAAATCATGCAACTATCCTACAGAAACCGCGCCATGCCGGTGTGTAAACCCCCGCAACACGCCTCGGACAGCTCACAAAAGATGCTTCTATGAAGTCAAACGGCGCCTTGTTGCTTTTTTGCAGCTGCTTGGTTTGATATTGTGGCTGTCCCAGTTCAAGTAGCCCGCGACTATTGAAACGGGCCAATCAGAATGCAGCAAACCCAAACGTCATTGATTATACGGGAACCCGTAAAGCTCAAACTGCAATTCCGCTTTTACTAAGCGAGCCGTTAAGAGTTGCTTTCATTGGCTCAAAGGAATTTTTAAACTGTTTGAGGACATTGTAACTAAAGATGAATAATGGCACGTTTATACGTAGTTTACAAACTCAGGAATTACAATAGTATTGGGACAGTTCTTCAATTTGTTAAACTTTATATATATATATATTTATTATATAATATATATATATATATATATATATATATATATATATATATATATATATATATATATATATATATTTATTAAAAGGTACATGTACCTAAAGTAACTTTATTATGGGCCACCATTATTTGTTACCAAATCGGCTAGTATTTGATAATTATAATTAATTCAGAATCTTTTCAAAATTAATTGACTGCTTGCTTGTGTAAAACAAACGTTTTTTTTTCCAAATTATTTAATTACCATCAAAAACAACAAAAATCCCCACAACATAGCCTACATTAGATCAGAATTCACTAAAAGCTCAAATCTAAATATATATATATATATATATATATATATATATATATATATATATATAATATATATATATATATATATATATATATATATCAAACACATATGCCAAACAGTACGGAATAGGAAGAAACAGACATGAATTTTTCATGAATTTTTTTTTATTTCTGTAGAAATGCATCTAGACAATGGATGAGTATTCTAAAAAATATAGTAAATAACTGTAGTTAAACATATAACTTTATAATTATTACATTGAACTGTCTCGGTACAATCTGTATCCCTATAGTATACGTTTATTGTAAAAACTAAATTCACAAACACATTACTTAACAGTGATTGAATTTTATATTCCATTAAGCTTCACTGAAAAAATCCATCAATGAATCAAGTTCATAATTGTTCAAAATTGCAAGCAGCTGTGAAACCTTTGTTTTGACATTCTGTCCTTTAAATTTGAACTTGTCAATGAAAAGATCCGTGATCATACCTGTAAAAACAAAACAAAATGGTTTGTTTAATTATAGACGTGTCATCATTTCATTTGCAAAGACCTCATTGGAATATACAGGGGTTGTGTGTGTAAAAAAAACGTCTTTTGGAATTCTATTCTTCATGTCAATAATCTAAAATACAGATTTAAAATGATATATTGTAAAATACAGTCTCCCGTGCTCATCTGAGTTCACTTACCATACAACCGTTCTAAGTGAGCAGGTTGTTTCTTATATTCTTCTAAGAGCTGGGCAGATTCATCCAGTATACTGCGATACTCTGGAATCAGAAAATCTGCATTCCCCTCATGCACCTGCAGCTCCTGCATACAACATACAACATAAAACATACAACATACCACCCACACGCACACACACTTTTAGTAGTTTTTTTTTTTTAGCCAACTTGTTTTGTTTGACTTTTTAATGTTTTACCTTTAAAGCATCAATAAGCTGAACTTTTTTGGCCAAAATCAGCTGATACTCTAGCTTGGGATGAATCATTCGAAGAGTATGGCTCACAGAGTCTTCATTCACCTCTGAAACCAACATAACAACAAACACAGCGAGCACTTATCACTCATATTTGTTGCATGAATAATTAAGATTACTGTAGTCTGACTACATCCATCATGTAAAAGATTAGTTTGTGAACTTACCGTAGGATATATTCAGATTGATTTTTCGCTTAGTGGCCTCTTTGGACAAAACATCCTTCAGTATGGATATGGTAGAAATGTTGTCTGACTTGAAGTTTGCTTCACCTTTACTGGAATCCATTAAAATAAGCAACCAAAAACTATTATATTGATAAATCACAACACTTCCTCTAATAATGCAATCATCTAGTAGAATCTTTGTCCAACTGTTATTGGCAAAAATAGATATATTTGAAATCAGCTATGTTTCCTTCCACCTATTTTGATACGAATTTGGGATATCGCATAACAAAAAATGCTGGAATGGAAATGCCAACATACACGTACATAAAAATGCATATAAACAATGTATGTGCTCAATTAAGGTGGATAATATTTGGATAAAGGTGGATAAAAAGGCACATGAACTAAGATGGAAACATTTACCAAATAAATTCTGTGACGCACAACAAAAAACTCACAGACTGCCTCAACAGAGGATGTGATTGGATAACTGGTCTAACCACCGGAACAATAGCATTGCACACCATCTCAAATGTTGGTTTGGTCGTTCTGAAATGACTGTGCCAAAGTCTGTCATCAAAATGATTGGGGATGACCTCCCAGAACTGTCTCACACGATTGCATTCACAAACACCAGGCATTCACCTCTGAATGCAAAATAACATGACAGTTGTGATTTGGTTTAATGCAATATTCCAATTTTGCACATAAGTTAAATTTGCAATTTTGAATGGAAACATAGCTAATGACAAAACAATCAGCCCTTTAACATATGCAAACAAAGATAGATAGTATATATTTATGGACACATTTCATTAAAATGCATTTGGACATTGAATTGGTTGGCCTCACCAATAGGTGGCTTCTAGCTGTGTTCCCAAGAAAGTATTCTGAAAGTAGAAGGTGATGCTGTCTCCTGCCGGGGTTTTCTCTGGGACCTCAGGCAGACAGAACACAACCCAGGAATGGATCTCCGCAAAACTGAACTGTCCTGTCAGTCTCAAAGTGTTCACAGGCCTAGCGATGAAGAATCATGTTAATGTTCATACATCCATGATATGCAAGGAAGAAACAGGAGTGTGTCTCTAAGCTCACCGCTCCTGGTCGATTGAGTGTGTCCTCTGGTGGAGGGAAAGCGGTTTGATCTGGTACTGTCGCACTTGGCAGGTTTTGGGCTGAAGCCTTGGCGTCACGTAAGCCTGAAGGGTGCCATACTGACCCTCAATAGACCTCACCTTAGAGAAAAATCAGGACAAATGCTCAAACGCAGCAATTTAAACAAAATACAATATATGCTATTATAATGGGGAACAATCCAAACACAAAATTACAATGAAATAGAAACCTTCAATTCCAGCCGAGTGGTATTTGCTTGGCACCTGTAGGTGGCGAGGAGGAAGTTCCCATTTGACTGTGGGGTTAGATGAACAAACAAAGACAGTTTGGCAAACACTGTGATGTGTCATTAAGTAAGCTTAATGATATGACACATAGGATGGAACCCCATGTGCATTACCTCTGAATCACATTCGCTGAAACTGACCACTGCTGAATTCTTATCAACATCCAGCAGGTCAATTGGAACATCACTCTGTCAAAAACACATGCAAGTGAATGTAAGGAAACTTCATTCTCACAATGCTGAAATTACAACATATGTAAAAATAATGCTGAATTAATGAAGATGAGAAGAACTTTGATTAAAATACATTTTAAATAAAAAATGGATCTGACTGCTGATACAGTAATCCAGGCATGCTAAAATAAACTATATAGCAGGATGCATAGAATAACATTCTGTTCATATTTACATGCCATTGACAATCTTCTAGTAAATCAATCAAGTGCATCTTTAAGCAAACAATAACATGTGATTATTTTTTCCTGGAAGAAATTAATACTTTTATTCAGCAAAGATGCATTCAATTGATCAAAAGTGACAAAAAACTACTAATAAAAATGCTGTTCTTTAAGAACCCTGAAAAAATAATGATTACCACAAATACATTAAGCCACACAACCGTTTTTAACATTGATAAGAAGTATTTCTTAAACACCAAATCAGCATATTAGAATGATTTCTGAAGGATCATGTGATACTGAAGACTGGAGTAATGGCTATTGAAAATCCAACTTTGCCATCTTAGGAATAAATTACATTTTAAAATATATTAAAATCACAGTTGTTTTAGAATTATTATAATATTTTACAATATTAATGCTTTATGTTTTTGATCAATTAAATGCAGCCTTGGTGAACAAGAGACTTCTTAAAAAAAAACATGATTAATTCTTACCAACCCCAAGCTTTAAAACACTAGTGTACATAACTATAAGCAGGGAGAATCAGTGTATTTCTCTAACCTGTAGTAGCAGGTTGTCAATGGCGGTCTGCACCTCTAGTGTGAGGCTGTAGCTGGCATCATCCTGGCACAATGTGAACTTGTCATTGATGCTAAAGACTGGTACAGCAGGACACAGCCGTGCTGGACTGAGAGCTCTGCTGGTATTTTTCTCTCCCCTGCAATACTTTCACCTGCAACTGCTCCAGCTCAGCCCTAAAACATGCACAAGCAAACTAGGCATGTCAGAAGGCATTTTAAAATCTATACCAGTTTAGTTAGCAGATCTTTGCTGTTTTCATAGCGAGAAACATCTGGATGTGTAGTACCGTAGTGCGGACACCTTGCCCTGGGTCTCCCGGCTCATCTTGATCTCATCCCCCGGGCCTGCTACCATCTGCTGAGGCTCTGTGGTGAGACCTGACACCCATCCTGGAAAAAATAGTTTGAAAGTGTCCCTCTTATGATTCAGATATTTCCTTTCACATAGTGAGTAATATAGCGGTTTGTGAATGTAAAATGTCTGCAAAGTGCATGATAAATGGAGTTATTGTCTCCTGCACGAACTACGTAGGTTTGTAACAGATTTGCATGAATGGTCTTCATTAGCTGCCTGTGAACAATACTACTGTCTACTCTGACCAGTCCTCAAACACTGTGGTTGTAACTGAGGCCTGGAAGAGTTTGCGCTGTTTTCTGCACTGCGAAAGCAAATCCACTTTACATTCACATCCAAAGGATGAGGTCTCAGGTTTAAATTGATATAGTAAAACCAATGACATCGTTACAGTTCGTATCAGTGTGCATAAGTGTTGAGGAAGCCACCGGAGTTAAAATACAAATATGGTATTATGGGCGCTTTGTTTCCGACACGCACTATGTAGACCATTCACAACAGACTGAGCCTACTGACCAATCAGAGGAGAGAAGGGTCTTGGAAAGATGGGATATAGAAAGAATTTTTTACCATTTTAGATGGCGTGAGAAAAGAGGTGATACTGCATGTAAATTACATGAAAATGTTTTTTTTTTTTTTTACTTTGGATGCGTGTAAAACTATTGTAGATGACTTTCAAAACAAATTTAGGAACCTTTAATGCTGTTAATGCTAATAATAGGGTAACTTTAAAGGGATACTCTACTGGTTTTTCATAAACTATGTTATTCCCTTAACTAAGACGAGTTGATACATAGCTCTCTCGTCTCAGTGCGTGCACTAAATCGCTGTCTTGCCGCGAACCTTTGTTAGATCTTATCTCAGCCCTGTTCATTCAATACGTGCCAAGAAGAGAAGCGACCAAACTCGACCAAGAACGGTGAAAAAAATAAAACGTTGCGCTTTTCTAAGCGTGTAAAATGGGTAACTATATTGTATGGCAGAATACCATAGCAAGTGCTTGGGAGCACTTCGACTCGGCGCAGTAATATCATCTCTCGTGAAAAGTCCGCTCCCCCGCTCCCTCTCCTCCTCCCTCTCATTTCAACGGGAGCGGACTTTTCACGAGAACTGTATTTAAATAGGGAAAACTTGGAGGTGTTTGGCCGCTTCTCTTCTTGGCACGTATTGAATGAACAGGGCTGAGATAAGATCTAACAAAGGTTCGCGGCAAGACAGCGATTTCGTGCACGCACTGAGACGAGAGAGCTAATGTATCAACTCGTCTTAGTTAAGGGAATAACATAGTTTAATATGAAAAAACAGTAGAGTATCCCTTTAAGCACTAACATCATCCACACAGTATTGTTGTCATAAAAGATATGGTAAAATGCTTTTATCTAACAGCCACAGCTAACCTGTGTAAGTTGTTGCAAGAACTTCATCGTACATTTCCTTTCCGACGCAGCCACCCTGGATAGATGTGACACTCTCAGACAAAACCTTGAAAATACAGAAAGACAAATATCCCAACTGTAGTGTGGCAACGTCTTACTTGCTTTTTAAGAAACAAAACGAGGGTTTTTCATGCATCTGTATATCATATGACACTCACATTCTCAAATCGCAGTGCTGGTTCATTTGAACCATCCAAACTGTAGACCTCCATAGTCCCATCATCCCTTCCCACCAGGATGTCCTTTACACCATCACCAGCAATGTCAAATGTATCGATGCAAAGCACACCTTGAAAAGACCAACACAGACTAGCATGAGTACAATTATATGGCAATAAAACAGGCATTATAGCTCACCCAAAAATTAAAACCATAAAGGTTTGGTAATAGACTGCAAATAGATAAATATGTCTCAAATAATAGCGCAGGTAATAAACAATAGGTTTTCTACATTTTAATTTCCTACCTCCTTTTTTCTTCTCATTATCCAGTTCCCAACTAGTAATGGGTCCAGATTTGGTTATTCGCACAAGACCCAGTTTCCCATCAGCTGTTCCATAAAGAACCTCTTCACCACCTTTTCCTGTGGACCAAGATTTTATGTATTATCAAATTCTTAGAACAAACCAATACATGCTTTTCCACTAAAATGAATGATCATATTTTTAGCACATACCTCCATCTCTGTTAAGAAGTTCTAGAACCGTTGGAGGTCCGGGCACTTCTACATCGTACTGAAGGTCAGATCCCTGATAGAGCACAAAATGTAGAATGACTGTGGACCTGATTCTGTTCTATTATGTATATTATGACCTCAAGCGATTGCTAAATTATAACTGGGTAAAAAAGTACAGACAAAGGGTGGCAAATATGTACAGGACTGGAGGTTGTGTCTGAATACCTGCAATACTCTAATTACTCTGTCCTGGCAGGCCAGCATGGGCACAATGCGGCCCACGGTCTCCACAGGTAAACACAGGACATCATTGATCTTGTCTCCTGAAAGGTAGTAGTCCTGATCCTTGCAGTCACAGTAATGGTTATAAATGTAACTGGCACACACAAACAGATCTGCCCCTGAGACGTGCCTGAGGAAAAAAAGGGCAAAACAAGATGAGATGCATCCAAAAAGACACTGTCAAATCTGCTAATCATTAATATGGAGATAGACACAGTCTGAAAAACAAGAAGCAAGATCTCACATGGCATTGATGCTCTCTGTTAGGTTGGCCTCAAATGTAAGGAACTGTTTGCCCTTTTTAGTGTATCCCCTCACTTCAGAGCCAGAGCTCACAAAGATCTTTTCCTGTGGGGTGCCCAACGCCCCTCCAAGCTCAAGTCTGGAGATCTTCTGTCCTGGGAGCGATTTGAACACAGGCTGACAAAAAAGAGAGACATTTATTCTTCCTTTGGAGAAGTTATTTTTTGTGCGTTTACATCAATATATATTTATTGGTAACACTTTACAATAAGATTCCATTCCATTAAGGTTCTATTTGTTAATGTAATTTATTCCTGTGATGCAAATCTGAATTGTCAGCAGTGATTACTCCATTACTCAGTGTCAACATGAGCCTTCAGAAATCATTCTCTTATACTAAATTTGGTGCTCAAAAAACATTTATTATCAATTTTAAAAACAGTTGTGCTGCTTAATATTGTTGTGGAAACCATTTTTTTCAGGATTCTTTTAAATAGAAAGTTCAAAAGAACACCATTTATATGAAATAAAAATCTTTTACTTTCAATTTTGATAACTTTGATGCATCCTTGCTGAATTGAAGTATTAAATTCTTTAAAATAATCTTACTGACCCCAAACTTTCGATCGCTAGTGTACATTGAAACAGGAAACACTTCTTATACATACCACAGCCTCCCCTTTTTTCATTCCAAAACAGGTCACGACACCATCATGATCTGCAACAGCCACCTGAAACGAGAAAATGACAAACTAGAATGACAAGATACACCAACAGCTTCATTTGTAAAGCCATCAGGATGCCCATAGACAAATGAGGGGTGAAATGTCACGCACATGCTCAAATAAATAGGACATGTTGCATGCTCTTTCACAAGTAGGGTCTAATCTCCAGCTTACCTTGTTCTATACTTTCAGTCAGTTTTAAGATGGAAGTTTCTATTATTCTACAAGAATATTCCCTGTTAAATTCAATTACTGACAATGTAATTTAATGTAGGTAAAGTGAAGTATGATTAATATTATTTGTGTTATGAAGTATGGTAGTAACTATTTACTGAGAACAGATGTTGGATTTACACTACACCTGGAAAATTATTTTAAAAGGGATGTAGGTATACCTTCTGAGTTGCTTTTCGCCCCACAGAAGGGAGGAGTTTCATGGTTTTTTGAGATGTCACTCCAACCTTCAAAACAAAGATGGCATAAGCATTAATACATTTTCATTCTGATAATTAAACTAACAATTGCACCCATATATCAACTTTATAAATGTCAATAATCCACTGATTATTGACAAAAAAATACATCTGAAACCTTTATTCAAATATTACTAAAAATGTGTTAAAGATTTTGTAAGCATATTTTGTAGTTGTGCTTGGGGTAAGTTGTTTTATTTGTGATGATAATGCAATGAAACATGTGCAGACATGTTTGGCCAGGCTGAAACTAACTAAAAACAAGACTAACAAAATATTAATAACTGGTTATATTATAGTCAGTGTATGCTTTTTTTCCTACTGTAAGCTTTACGTTTTTCTATGCATTCTTTTGCTTACTAAAATAAAACCTGTAGCTGCAGTTAGCCCTTTCAGTGCCAAACAATTTTGTCAGATAAATACTGTGTAACCAAGTTCAGTGTTTTGTTCTTCCATCATATTTAAAATATATATATAACAAATATTTCCCTCATGTTTTGATGGTTTAAACGAATTTGTATGGTCATTGAAAATATACCATCCATACATTACTTTTGACCACTATTGTACAAATTTGTGCATATGTTGAGGTCTTACCTGTAGATAATCAACGTGGTTTAAGTTTAATTCCATTTCGTTTGATAGAATAATCACTCCACAGATCCTATTGAATTGTGACAGCTTAACGTTAACTGTTTTTATGCTTAACGTTAGCGTTATTTAAGATGTTCTAATGCAGTCCCTGTAATTCATTCCCTAAAATGCTACCTTGAAACAGAAATATATATATTTCGAGCTTTTCCGACAGACATGTAGCTAACACAGCTAGTAGTCACAACCGACTGGATTATCATGCGGATTAGTTAGTTAGTGGCTGATTCTGATGAACTGGCTAACGTTAGCTGTGCCAGTTTGTCCGCTTTACAAGATGATTCATGTCGCGTTAATTTATAGCAACCCCTATTCCACCTATTCGTAGACATTTATCCAAACAATATGCTTTGATCCGCAGATAAAAACAGCTACTACCGACTAAGTAGAACAGCAAAAGTGTGTTTGTTTGCAGCTAACACGTTTCTTCTGTAGCGCCGCCATGTTTGTCATCCACCCAAACTATCTCTGGTTACCATGGTAACAGCAACGAGATTTGTTCAAAACACTGGGAATATGTTTATTTATTTAATTCAAGTCAGAAGCATCTGAACCCAATTTTATCTGAACATTATTTTTTCCTGATACCCTAAAAACCTGATAATACATTCTTGATATGTGGATAAAGTAAACTGGTTTCACGAAAATCTTATTACAGTAAGTAGCTATAAGTTAGCTATAGCTAAAAAATAGCTAAAAGTTAAATCCTCCTAGAAAAAAAGACCCAGAAAAATTGTTTTTAAACTTTAACACTCCAGGCAAAAACAATTGAATTTTCTTTTCATTTACCAATACATTTTTAGGATTACTTTGTTTAAAGGTGATTCTCAACTGCATGTGTTATGAAAGATATAACGGAATGAATTGATATAGGCTACCATTTTACTTTATGCAATATGTGGGTAAAAGGGCATGGCCATTGAATACCATTAATTCAGATTTAATGGTAGTGCCATTAAATGCAATGTTTCTACACTATCCAATTTGCATATTAATGTGTTCTTGGGGCAACATACAATGAAAAAACTGTTATAAAAAAGTGTTATAAAGGGAGTAGGCTAATAAATGACAAAATTTTCGGAATAATATCTAATATTTCATTGGCATATTGATATATATTTTATTTCCACTTGCAGTCTCTCGCAAAATGCCTGATACACATGATGGTGTCCTCTAAAGTGCACTATAAAATCAATGCCCTGTTTTGTGATAGAAAGTCATATTTTGATTGAAAACCCACATAACCCTGAGATGTTGATGTATGACAAACAATTAGAAAATTAGTCAGATTTAAATGATAATTACAAAATATTATCATATTTCCATAAGAGTGCAAAATTTGATCACTAAACTAATGTCAGTCATTTTAAGGACCAAGGAGAAGTTGTTGTCATTGTGAAACCTCCAAACATGGTATCTCTAAAAAGCCATGAATGTGCTCTTTGGACATCCAGACTTAAAATGGTAACATGTATGATTTCAGAGAAATTCACTAAAATATAATGTCCACTACTACAGAGGACAAAAGTCTATGGGTTCCAGGAGAATGTTTTATTCCTGAGTAATTCCTGACATGTTTTTAGTTTTAATTTTATGTAGTTTGTTATTAAAGCTTATGCATGTTTTGTGGATAAAACTAGGAGGAAGAACTCTGCCGACAAACCAGTCTGACTGTGGGTTAGACCAGTGAAGACCAGCAAACCATTTTAGGCTTCATATAGCCCCATTCTGCATGCTTTTCAAAAGCAAAACACATACATTTGTTTTCCTATGTTGGGGATTTTCCATTGACTTCTGTTGTTTTGACTATTCATATTTTATTTGTTTTATTTATGACCTCTAAACTCAAACAAATCTTTCCTTTTTTTTCATTTTCATCCGTTGTTGCACCTATAGGTGATTTTAGGAACATTTGATCATCACAATATCAATATACAACAACACACACCAACACACACACACACACACACACACACACACACACACACACACACACACACACACACACACACACACACACACACACACACACACACACACACACACACACACACACACACACACACACAACACACACACACACACACACACACACACACACCACACACACACACACACCACACACACACAGTGGATGAAGGGAGTGGATGTGACTCAACAACAGCAGGAGGGGGTGCAGCTGCAGAGAGGACTTCAAGCATCACTCTCATTTTGCACAACACAAAAGAGACAAAGCACGCTTCCTTGTGGATTATAAATTAAGATTTGACAGCGGGACATCAAGAACCTGTCATGGATAAATCTTGCAAACCAAGTTTCATATCTCCTGGCTTCATCAGAGGATAGTGCTGCAGTAGTTTTATGCAATTTTATTGCAACTGATGCCTTCCCCAAGGAGGTTCCTGGTGGCGTCCACATCCTTGCCTCTTATAGCGGGATGGGGCTGGAACCTAAGTGTGTATGTGGGGCTCTTCACAGTCCTGCTGGTTCTGATGGGACTTCTTCTGTGGATGCTGATGAAACAGCTTGGGAACTCTGTAGGCAAAAGCATCCTTCAGCCACATATGGGTTCCTGCAGACGTCAGGTGTTCTGAGGAAGAAACGTCGGATGAAGATTCAGCTCTGATTTCTGAAACAGCTGGACAATTAAAGATGTGACTGAAAATACAGTGCGTGAGAGTGATGAAAGAATGCAAAACAGTATTGAGGACTTTTAAAGCTTCGCAAAGGAAATGTGAGATGTGTTTACTGGCTTTCATCTATATGCTTTATGTTAGCACACACAACTGTGTTTAGGAAGTGCACATTTTCTCTAAGGATTCATATCCAAAATATCAAATTGTTATTCTCACATCAAGTCTTTGTAACACAGATACACAAACATCAATTTACTATGCAGAGTTTTAATAATTCAATTTATGTTAGAACACCAATATATTCACTCACAAAATCACACACTTGAAAAAGTAAAAAGATTAATTGAAAAGTTAGTCAATATTTCTGCTAATATTTTCAGGGTAAGAATAGATTTTCCCCCCCTGCTGTTTGTCCTTGGCATGAAGAGGGTAATTTATGAACGAAAGAGTGAAATCAATTATGTTGCATATTAAGAAAATGTCTTGAATGAAAAACGACTTTCCATGACGCAGCCCTAAATTCCCTTAGGAATTAGCTAATTACAAATAGGGACCTGTCGCACTCAATACTGTTCAAACATTTGTGTTACAAAATATTCTGATAGCTTTGTAAAAGCAAAGTAGCCCATTTTTACATCCTTTCCCCTGTGTATATCTTTCAGTGGTCCTTTGTTTCTTTGCCAGACTGAGGTGGATAAAGTTATTACTGTAAACAATGATGGAGACGTATAAAATAATATGTCTCTCAAAATGTTAAATGTTGTTAAATCAAAATAAAAGCTAACCAAGTTTACCTAACTCACAATGTTCACACCTTGATCTGCACACGGATGAAAGATTTATGTCTAAACACGCATTTGTATATGTGTGCTTGGATCAATCATAAGATATTAGAGTGATATTGTAATGTTCTAATCAGTGGTCTAGTAAAACATCTTCATCCATGAAGTCAACCCTGTTGCTTTTATTCCACTGTTCACAGGGCAAGACACGTGTGTTTATGTGTGTGAGGCAAGTGAGAAAATTAAATTCACACCGCACTGCATATGTACTAAACACACACAAACAGCAGGCTTCTTCTATTTGATGAGTGATATTTACATACGGTATGAGTGAACTTAAGTGCACTTCTGCCACTGACGCATTCGTAATTGTCTAATAATTATATAAATATGAATGTTCCTGGCTTGCTTGGATTGCCAACAATCCATTTTACAGCGATGAACATGATTTATTACATTACTTCAACACAGCAAAAATAATTTGCTGTGTTGAAGTGATGTCCTACTATAAATAAAATAAGCATCTCATTAAAAGTCACTGGCAAAAGCATAATTCTTTAAGGAAGGCACTAGCAATAATTCTACTATATTGCCCATCACTCTGTTGGGAGAGGGCTGTTCAGTGCTCTGGTTATTACATCTGTCACAGCCTGAAAATGTATAATGAATAATATTCAAACTGATTAAGTTCAAATCAAAGATGAAGAAAAGACACACATCATCTGTACTTCATCTAAAGAAAACAATTATAATATCTTTAGTCCACACACAAACAACAATTTCAGCTTATAAAGTTGTCAAAATTTGCTATGTAGGCTATACAATTTTGTCAAAGTACGCAAAAAACTGAAAATAGTAGGCCTATTTATATCAGCTGTTATTGCATAACTATTTTGATAATTCTTTTATTACATAACCATTTTGAGAGCTCTTATCCGAGACAAGAGTTATTTTATTTAAAAAATGTTTAAAGTGTAATTTCCACTGCAGAATGATATTAAACGTAATACACAATTAAAGATGTGATGGAAATTACATTGTTGTGAAAATGACTTTCAGAAAAATTACAATTATTCGGTGATACATAAAGACCTTTGTTATTAAAATTCAATAACGAGAGAGTGAAAACTGTAGTATTAAAGCCTATATTTTCTGAAAACCAAGGCTAGGAAGTGCAAGAAGTAGGCATGTGGACGTGTAAAACAGTTTAAAACTGTGCCCTCGTCATTTCTGTGACTATAGCATATACTTATTTTGACCAGTAGCCTATTATTTTATAGCGTCTTATCTACTAAATGCTAAAAAATCTAAAGTTAGACACGTATAAAGATTATGAAGCCCGCAGCGTCTTACACATAGACAGGTCTTACACTGTTCTCCACGTCATTCAATAAGATTGACAGCTGGTTTTGTGGGCGTGTCCTTCATCCAGCTACAACTCCCTCGCTGTTGACGTGCCAGAAGCCTGACCTCTCGCGCACAGGTGACAGAAACAGAATACATCAACAGGTACGCTCGCTGTTCTGAATAGATAACGTACTGTAATTTATGTTATTTATGTAGCATCTTTCAGTCATTTAGCTATTAAACTGTCGATTAATTTCACAGTAGTTTCTGTAAATACTGAATTGGCCTGATAAAGATAACTTCTTCTTTTCAGAACTTCACATTGTGCTTCCTGAACCCGCACAAATGGTAAGTAATGAGTTGTATCATTTTGCGTTTGTATTAACATTAACATTTTAAATTGATTTAGATAGGCTACATGAGTTTTATCAGGCTAATTTTAGCACTTTGGTCTTGTGTTGTTTTGCGGGTTTAACTCTGGTCTTATATGTTTGTTATAGTTTTATCGGTTGAAATTTAAGTAGTCTATACAAAAACAAGTAGTATAATGACTGTGATGATCATTGGTGTCATTAAAATATAGAGAAAAAGGTGAAATTTGATTGTTTTTTACGTGTAATCCCCATAATAAATAAGGGTACATGAGTTAAGTTATTAGATCCATGTTGGCATGGATGGTGATGGATGATTGGATTACAGCAGATGAGACCTGTATGAGGAAACCCACTGAATAGCTCACTGTGGCTTTATCATTCATTCCACTCCTGCCAGAACCAAGTAAACCCCTATATACTATAGTACATAGACATGGATTAGTAATGCTTGGGCTGGCATATTGATATCATGTGTTATCATGTGATGTGCTGTTTCTTAAAACTTTAATGCTATGACACAGGCAGTTTTACAAGATGAAATGATTCCAAGACATAATCCTACGTGTGCTTTCTTAGCACTTCATTATAGAAACCATGGGAGCAAGGAAAGATTACTGCTTTTGGTATCGAATTTAACTGAAGGTCTCAGGGTTAACTGATCCCTAACCCTCCACCTGAACTTGAACCCCAAACCCAAACCCTATACCTTATCTCATCCTTCACCACAGCACTATCATTAACCTGAGCCATGGTCCTGGTTCATCTTTAATCCGTCGTGGATGGATTACAGACACTCTGTGTGTATATGTTGTTTACAGAGCTTTTAAATGGCTACCAAAAAGATTACAATCACAATGCTAACAAGAACTGTGGGTTTGGTTGCTTCCAGCCTTTGAAAGGTCATCTAGAGACTGAGAGCACATTTATTGAAAACAGTTTACAGAATTACAGAATCACTTGTCTGCTATTTGGTTGATATTCAGTATTTCCATAGGATAATGATGAACGACATGAGGCATTGAATGCAGGTTTAATAATGAGGTTCGATGTTTCTCATATTCTCAAACACCTGCGCTGGCTAATCCGTTCAGAACTCACCCACTCCAGATGTCATCAGATGTTTTGTATTGTCTTGAATTATGTAGCTTAATTATTTTTGTTTGACATTTTCCTATTTAGCCACATAATGATAACAAAACCCTGCAAATACCAAACCTGACTTTCTGCTTTTGTTTCAATATAAAAGAAATTATAAACAATCTTTTTAAACTTTAAAAACTTGCTGTCTTTTCTAATGTGAGTTCATATTTTACAACCAGCAAGGGCTGCAAATAATTTATGATACTCAGAATATTGTTGAACATTCAAATAATATTTGTAGTTAACCTGACACATTATGCAGTTTAGTTGTGAAGAACAGAATGACGCCAATCTCCATTAATATTATATTCTGGTATTATAATAATTATTTTTTTGGGAATACATAATTTTGTTGTGTATTGTCTGCAGGCAACCGAGGCAGTGGAAACCCTTTGTGAACTTCAATGCAAAGCATGATGCAGAAGTTTTGCGCAAGGCCATGAAAGGAATTGGTGAGTTAAAAAATCCAGACCTTTAACACACTAGAGAGTTCACCATGTTTTTGATCTAGGTGGTTTTTCCTGTGATTTTAAAATGGTCAGTGGACAGAAGTAAACCATCTTAAGCTCACACCTACACATATCTCACTCTTGTCCTCTTGTCTAAGCTGGTGTGGATGATTTGTTTTCAGCACGGATGAAGACACCATCCTCATGTTACTAGCAGCTCGCAGTAATGACAACGACAGGAAATAAAAGCAGCCTATAAGAAAGCTCATTGGCAAGGTGAGTGAGTGTATTTCATTATATCTTGTGCCAGACCAGAAATAATACATTTTCTGAATCTAATTATGTGTCTTTTAACTATTACATTTGTATACATAAAGTATACATTCGGAAGTGGGTTTAAAATGATAACACAATAGAATGCTGTTCAAAATGAAGACAAAATGTATTCAAACATGATTGTTGTTCAATTCAATTGCTTAGGAACACTGCTGTGCATCAATAGCAGTACATCTAGATTACTTTTTTTTTGTCCGTCGTTTTACACACACCCATTTATTGATGTTGATATAATTCAGTGCTGACATGAACATCTAAAGCGATGTTAAAATGCTAATGAGCTTCGCATCATCAGTTTAATGGGCATTATATTTTCTTCTGTTTCATGGTTCATGGTTGATGTTCTCTCTTTATTTCTCTCATGTTGTCCCTTTCTACAGGATCTAGGGAAAGACTTACAATCTGAGCTTGGAGGGAAGCTTGAGGATCTCATTGTGTCCCTCATGGCTCCACCCGCAATATATGATGCAAATGAACTCCATAAAGCCATAAAGGTAACGTCAACAATTTCATCAACTGTGGGATATAATTAAAATTAGAAAAAGAAATAAAAGAAAGAATAATTGGTTTTATTTTTGGTTATCTTTTTATTGTTTTTATTTTCTTACAGGGAGTAGGTACTGAGGACCAAGTTTTAATTGAGATTCTGGCATCCAGGACATGTGATGAGATAAAAGATATCAACAAAGCTTACAAGAAAGGTAATATTCATTGTGCATGCACAGGTTAAGGCTGAATTTTAAAATATCTCACCATTGCAAGGTTGATGCATGACCACACTCATTTATATTTAGTTTGGACACTCAAAATAATTCATTTAAAATGTTAAGGATGAATCTTTTGGTAAATGTCCATTGTAAGCTGTGGGTTTCCCTTCCCCAAAGATGGCTAATTGTCTGTATTGCAAACAAACAGTCAACCAAACAACCAATGCTCGAAACCCATCTGATCTGATGATATTTGAGAGGACTTGATCATAATTACTGCAGGGCATCACTGTTACAACTGATCGCTTCCAATTAGACTCAGTTCAGACCAATAAGCAGCAATTGTTGAGATAAGTGTGAACTGTCAATAGACCCTGTCTCATGTGTCTTGACCTAGAACATGGAGCCAAGCTGGAAAAAGACATAATGGGTGATACGTCAGGACCTTACCAGAGGTTGCTGGTGATCCTTTTACAGGTAAAAAAAAAAACAAAAAAACCCAATGGGTTCTCACTTTAAAAGGAAATTAAATAGAGAGGCTAATGTTAAGTGTTAAGCGGTAGGATGGTGCCTTCTCTAGACAGAATATATATAATAATTTCCATGATTTCCAATCAATATATCATTATCAAGAGCCTATATAAAATTACTTCTACTGTGAATTTTGGTCATCGTATTGAATAGGATCAGAGATAAGAGGGGAAGATACTAAAAAAAGGTAAAGAAATGAAACCGAGCAGCTTCCTCTTGGAATGATAACATGAGCACCCGTGAAGTCATCCTTAAGTAATTAAAACAGCTCTTGAGTTAATGTTGTGGAGATGATTAAATGGTTCTCAGGGGTAAAGTGTAGGTAATTCAATATCAGAGTTTAACAGGTTAGGGGAAATTCCACACCCCGTCCCAGCATTAGTGGCTGGAGGGCTGATGTTTCTCTGATGTTCTCTCACCTTGGTTATGTAATGTTTCTTTTCTTATAACAGGCAAACAGGGAAGAGGGAGTGGATGAGAGCAGAGTGGAAAAAGATGCCAAGGTAAAGTTCAAAACAGTCACAAAAATGACAATTCTGTAATTTACTATACCTTGTGTCATTCCAAACCTGTATAACAAAATAAAGAAAATACATTTTCATTTTTGGGAGACACAATTTTGTGATTTACTCTCTCTCATAGGCAGAATATCCAAGCCTCTGTTTCCTTTCAAAGTGAATGGTGATTTAGGCCACGTTTACACAAAGCCGGGTATTTAGAGAAACGAATATTTCCCCCTCCTCCGTTTTCAATAATAGCATCGTGCACACACCCGCATAAATACGCCGCGAGCGCCATCATAACTATGCCAAACCTATGGGGGGCAGTGTAGGGAGAAGGATAAACCCATACAAAGCCAATCAGAATCCTCAGAATCGACAAGAGAGAACTTAAAACCCTGTTTCTCCCAGTTGACACGACAACACATAACGGCCGTTTTCAGAAATCTCCACTTTGGCTGGAGTTTTTAGAAATAATCGTTTTCTGTGATAAAAACGGGGTTTTCGTGTAAATGAGAGGCCAAACCGCAGTATCTGCAGTATCCGCAGTATCTGCAGTATCCGCAAATATCTGCGTTTTCCCTTCATGTAAACGGGGCCTTATACAGTCAAGGTCCAAAAAATGACAAAGAAGCACCATAAAAGTAGCCCATATGACTTATTCACTATATGATGTTTTATTAACAAAGTTCGGGAAGAGCACTTCAGATAATTAACACGGGTGGAGAGCACTCAGCAATCAATGATTAAAATGTGTATAGACTCAGCAGTCTCACCTCATTTCATTGACAGTTTAGCAGCGTCCCTCCACCACCTCTTCTCCACTCTTCTAGTCCTAAACCACTTTACATACAGGGGGGGGGGTGAGTACTCTGGGTTCGGACCGAATTCCAAGCTCAGAGCCCTCCCCCCGGACAGCACGCCAAATACGCATTAAACTTTAATTGCAAACCACATACTTTTAAATTTTAAAATTTTAAAGTCCCTTTAATTGTATGTAAGTGTGAACTTGTGAAATTTCAAGTCTTCTGAAACCATACAATAGCTTTGTCCGAGCTTATATGGTGCTTTTATATCGCTTTTATTATACTGAACACATGCTTGGACTTTGTGCCTAGCAATTTTTGTGTTTCCCAAAATTAAGTTTTGAATCTATTGTTATAAATTGTGCCCAATGGTATTCGATGGATCATTAGAGTTACGTATGTATGTTGATGTAAAAAAGACGTAACCAGATCCTCAGGTTTGAGTTGCGAACCTTAGAAGTGTTTGTTTGTTTGTTGATCGTATTTCAGGAGCTGTTTGCTGCTGGAGAGGAGAAATTTGGCACGGATGAGGACAAGTTCATCAACATACTTGGCAATAGGAGTGCAGAACACCTGAGAAAAGGTTCACGTTTGTATACGTGTGTTCAAAGCCTTTTAATGCATTCAGAATGGCCTTGAAGGGCCATCCTAATGGCTTTGGTGTTCTTGTTTCAGTGTTTGATGCCTACAAAAAGATTGCCGGCTGTGACATTGAAGAGAGCTTAAAAGATGAGTGCACTGGGAACCTGGAGGCACTGCTGCTGGCTGTGGGTATGAAGATCCTGCAGTGTGGCTATACGTACAGGATTAGGATAACCTTAATTTGCTATTTGGATGGACTGAACATAACTCTACTATGGAAATTAAAATAATAATTCACCTCCCAAAAAAGTTAAATCTGGTAAAACAGATTTAATTGCTAGAATAAAAAGGCAAACTATGATGATCAAAAGATCCAAGAAAATGCAAAGGAAAGTATTTTGTAAGTTATCAAAGTTGACTTTGAAGTTGCTCTTTATGAAGGGGATTCATTTGGAGAACGGCTAATAAAGGTGCTTTTATGGTCACTATTAACTGTAGTTGCATGACAAGAGCTGCGTAACTAAAAACAGCATACAATTTAAGAACAACATGCGTAACTGAAATTTTAACTGAATAACTGAAACTGATTTTTTCCTCTCTCCCTCCATTCAGTTAAGTGTGCAAAAAGCGTGCCTGCTTATTTTGCTGAAACCCTTCGAGAGTCAATGCGGGTATGATGAAGGCTTATTTCCATGAGATTCTCATCAATTTCCCCCCTCTGACAATCATGAATTGGATCATTTGCTGCTCACTTTGGATTATTAAACGCTGACACTTCAAGTGGAAAAATAAAAACAACTTGCTTAGTAAATGAATGTGTTGACGTGAATGATAATGAAACAGCAGATTTCACACATTATTGGTTTATTTATTTACAGCGTGCCGGCACTGATGATAAGACTCTCATAAGAATCATGGTGTCAAGGAGTGAGCGAGATATGCTGGACATCAGAGCGATATACAAGAAGAAGTATGGAGAATCACTCTACAGCACCATACAGGCAAGTTATGTGTACGTGCCCCCACAACACACACACACACCACACACACACACACACACACACACACACACACACACACACACACACACACACACACACACACACACACACACACACACACACACACACACACACACACACACACACACACACACACACACACACACACACACACACACACACACATTCTCTCTCAGACAAAGAAATCTTAGCATGGCTTTTGTACATATTTTTAGGAAGACACTGACGGAGATTACCAGAAGGCCCTGCTCTACCTGTGTGGTGGTAATGATTAGAAATAGTTAATATATTGTGCTTATTCATGTCAGTTTAAGTCCTTATCTGATCTTCAGCTTTCTCATGTACATTTTCTCATTTGTGTTTATCTTTAAATAGTTGATGTTTTGAGAATAAGTAGTGTCAGTAATGGAGAATAGGAGGTTATTTTATGGTTTTGATGTGATGTTTGGTATATTGATTCTTTAACATAATTTGGTTTTTTAGCTTGAATCATTGTTTCAAAATAGAGACTATGAAAATAAAATTTAATGAACTATATTAATTTTTTTTTTAAATTCTTATGTAGTTCCTCATTTTGTTTCACTTGCTCAATATAATACTTTTTAAGTCAAATAAAGTGTCAGTAGATGGCAGTATTGTTTTACAAATTCTTTCAGCCTATTTTGACCTATCAAGTGCAGTTTTTCTTAATAAAAGCGCTTTGATTTCCTCTAACATACATGCTAACGTTGTAAAATAATTTCTACTCAGGCTTAAATGCATTTACAGTACTTTATATGGGAGTTAACACTCAAGATAATATTTCAATAAATGCTCCTTTAACGAGAACACAAAAAAGTCGCATTTATCTATTTAATGCAATGAAAAAGTCCCTAATTATAAGAAATGTTTCTTGAGCAATAAAAATCAGCATATTATTATGATTTATGAAGGATCATGTAACTGAAGACTGGTGTAATGATGTTGAAAATTCAGCTTAGACATTACAGGAATAAACTACATTTTAAAATGTATTCAAATTAACGCATACAAAAACAAAGTTATTTTAAATTGAAATAATATTTCACAATATGACTGTATTTTATTTTTGATCAAATAAATGCAGCCTTTCTGAGCACAAGATACTTATTTCAAAAACAAAACTCTTGAACAGTATAGTATAAATGACAGAAAACTCACACAGTTCCTACAAAACTTTATAACTTATATAGAAAATTAATAAAATTGATATATCCATCCCCCACGTGTATATATTATACGGGGGTGAATTATATGCTAGTGAACTTTTGTTTCATACTGTAATCTCAACACAAAATATGATCTATAGATTTGACTCTGTAGTTTCAAAAATTGTTTCTCCAAATTACATTTTCTAATGTAGGTTTTGGAAATTGAAAGTATTTTTCACCTAAAATTAAAACTAAAATATTTTGCTTCATAGTTTATCAGTGGCACTTGATTTTACTGTTAAATATTATGTGCTTCCTCAGATATTATTTTACTTCAGCAAAGACTTCCATACACAACCTGAAAACAAAAGGATTCTTTAAGTATTGGGAGAACATGGAATTATAAAGTTATGGTGCCTGTTATTAAATGTTTCTTGGCAGTGTAATCACAATCCTCCCATGATCTAAATCTAATGATTTTACTTGGTTTCCCGAATATTACACTTGTTGACTCTAGACTGAAATACATAAGTATTGCAGTATGAGCTACAAAGATGTTGAGACTCTTATAAGATCACATTGTTTTATTATGTGTGGTATGTGGATTGTGTGTGTGTGTGTGTGTGTGTGTGTGTGTGTGTGTGTGTGTGTGTGTGTGTGTGTGTGTGTGTGTGTGCAGATAACAAGCTCTAAATCGCTTTACTAAATCCCAACACTGGAATTCTCAGCACAAAGCCCTTAATTTCTCAGGAGGACTCCACTATTTCCAAGATGGAATTTATTAAGGTCATTATTTTAGCCAATCAGACTTCAGAATGTCAGGGTGTGAGATCAGGCCACCTTGGTCCACATGGAAACCATTCATGAAGCCCCACCCCACAGGAGCCACAGGAAGTAAAGGATCCCCTTGAGAGGTAACATGAGAGCAGTGTTTGAATTAATCACAGTGGGAGATGTAAGCATGAAGAATATTAAGTGACAATTTGGCGTCTCACACACACAAGTAAACACCACACCTTCATTAATCGATGAAAAGATAAATATTTGATAGTTGGTACATTATTGTTTCAAAGTGCTGAAATCTAAACAATGGTCATTCTTTTATTCTAAAATGTCACGCAACACAGTATTTATCTGGGAACATTATGAGCAAATTAATTCTTCATGTGAATACCTGTTGAAAGCTTATCCTTGGGCAAAATAATGCGGTTTTGGGCGGAGTCATATTCCACTAGATTTTCCCATTGCTGTTTAAGTTTAGTAATTACATTTCAATGAGTTCAGAAATTTCCTATATATTGATGCTTTCTTTAAATTACATGATGAAAAAGTCAGCAAACAGCGATGTTGTTTTTGGAAAGGAGAGGCCACAACTTATGTGTGTTTAATGTCATAACCATAGGCTGTTATGGAACCCACAAGATGCTAAAATCAGTTTTGTGTGCTTGAGCGTTTTGGTTCATGACTAACCAACATATTGTAGAAAGAGCCACATCTTAGAATATGTTTATATCTGAAACTTCAAAACCGTAATTTACTGCTTTTATAGAACATATTCAAACTCTTAATAATTCTCAGAATTGTTGTTTGTAGTTTGTTTTTATTGATCAAGTAATTTTGACATTTTTCCAGCTCTAAACATGGACATAAATGGGCTCTTTTCTAGAATTACTGGTGTATTGAGGCTCAAACTTTTATTATACATCAGAATTTAAGGGGTTAATAGTTGCTAAGACTTCATGTAACGTCTAGAAGCACATGGCTTAAACTGGAATGAAGGATCACTGTTGGAGTAATTAATCTGGGTTTAAACCGGAGATCTAAAGTTATTCATTGTTTCTACTTGAGAGTACATGTAAGAACAAACAGCCACTCTTCACCTGACCTAAAGCTACAACTGAAACAATTAAAAAATGATCTTTCTGGGTCAAAGTAATAAGAGCAAAGTAATAAGTTCCACACTTGCCAGTTTCCATGCGGGACCCAAAACCTTTCCAAACAATAAACATTCTTGTGAGGATGAGAGATTACTGTAAACTGAAAATTAAGGTATTTTATTCCAGTGACCAATCAAACACACAAATAACCAAATTTAGTATGAATTCTGACTCTATTACACAGGTTTTTCCTAAAATGGTGGGGACTATAGAAATCTAATGTTTCTAATTTTTGTAGGTATTAATAGCCTACATTTTTTTCTTTTTCTTGGAGCTGTGATATTTACTATTTGAACCATGGTGGGTGTAGCCTACTCTAGCTTTTGGATGAATGTGTTTTGGATGATGGCCATATAGTTTACATAATGGAATTAATTTAACCTTACACTTCTTATGAGTGCAGAAATGACACAACAGAAAAAATAGCCTACAAGTGTAAACAAGGGCAATGAAAACAATCAGAAAATGTCATATTTTTATTCCCAATAGTAAGACAAAACATTTTATAGAAGAACTGATTTCGAGAAACCTTTACGAAACTTTAATCTAATAAATAGGTACATTTAAAAATCTATAGGCTATATCAATGGCATATAAAAAAGTTTTTTCAAATTCAATCATGAGCATTCATCATTCTCCAGCATCAAGAAGAGAAATGTACACAGTGAAGACCAGGAGCTGCTGCAGTATTCCTCGGCCACTTTCATTCTCTCGATCCGGTCAGGACAGTGATTGTTCCCCGCGGGCGACGGTAACGGGACTCTGGAAGATGGACGCGTGTCCTTCAGTTTGAAGTGCGCGTCCACGGGCGCGCTCCTGCACATACCGGCTTTAACCATCGCCGTAGAGTCGCGACACAATCTCTTCTGCTTTTTCAGCGAGCGGGCGATCTGTTTCCAGTAGGCTATGGCATTGGATGCGTATTGCTGACATGCGGTGGGCTCTGCTACATATTCGCAGCCGAAACTCTTTGCCCCCTTTTTGCAGGTGACTCCCAATACAAACGCATCACGCTCACGCTCGCGCGCAGCGAGCCACGAGCACCGCGCTCCATCCTTCAGTGAGAATCTCCCTTTTAGGCCATTTTCATTACGTTGACCTCTTCCCCTCCCCTTCCCATCTGTCTGTGCTCTCCTCCTTCTATCTCTCAGGCTGTTCACCAGTACGAATTGTTGGAAAATACAGGCGAAACTTAAAACGAGAGCGATGTCTGTAACGCGCATCATGTCCTCATAGGAATTTGTAAAAAAAAAAAAAAAAAAAAAAAAAAACTTAAACGAAACCCGTACGTGGCATTTGTGGGCACAGATGATTTGATAGAAAATAAACTCATATGGTACAATAATGCACGAGAGCAGCGAAATGTTTGGTTTGCACCTGCAGTTTCTTTTTGTGGCATTTTATAGAGCACCTCGCGCACGCACCTCCCTCTTCACTCCATAGGCCTATTCTTGCCTCGTGTCTTGTTCTGTAATATTAATTTAGAAAGCTGTTATCTTGACAAGTCATTTCTGAATAGCCATAGTGCAGCTTATGTGAATGTTCTGGGAACAATTACTATCAGCATTCTTAGTTATGGACTGATGAATCGGACATGATCGGATTCGGAACTTAGTTGTCTCGAGACCATGCTCGAGAGAGACCAACTCGGACCGATTCAGTGCTTTCGTCAAAGAATCATTCAGACCTGTGAACCGTTTCAACTAATTCATTAAAAGATCCGAATCATTCGCTAACGAATCAATCAGTGGCGGTTCTAGGGGGAGGCCAGGGGGGGCCAGTGCCCCTGTGACAAAAAGCTTGGCCCCCCTTGTGGCCCCCCTAAATGTGGAGTTTGAAATAATTTTCTATCGTTGTTATCCTTGTATGCATATTATTTTTTATTCTATCTTTGTGGATTTGCATGTTCACGTGACAATTCGCATCACATTCGTGGGAATCGCGGCAGAATAACGTCTGTCTCCTGCACGCGAGAGAGCACAGCAAAATCCCCAGTGTTAAATGAACTCTCCTGGTGTACATATAGGAACACGGATTTTGCTGTGAGGAGAGAAAATGTCAGTTCAGTCTTAAGTTCATTCTTTATGTGCGTATTGGGTGTGCGATGTGTATTGTCTATTATGATATTGTAATCATTGTTTTAACTATGTACGAGGCACTGTGAGGTGACATCGCATTTGTCTATCGTCCTTTCACTGCTGTGTGCAGTTAACGTTAGGCTATGTCCCCAAATTAGTTTTTGTCTTATATTTATATCATATTATGTTCTTATATTAGAATATCACATCAGCAAGAGTGCCGTTTTCCCGTGCACACTTGCAACTGTGATAGCTATGTATGTTACAACAGTTAAATTAACAATAAGTTAACATTGGGAGTTACTTTTTAGACACAATATTGTTTGTTTTCCCTTTATTTCGCCGACTAGAATTTCATAATGAAACCGTAGCAGAGTCTCAATGCAACAGAGCGATGATTTATTGACTGAAATCCGCGTTTTGAACGAATCGCTTCTTTCCCGAATGAATCAGCCGTTTGAACGAATCGGTTGAATGAATGAATCCCTCTTACAGGGACTTGCCGCCGCCTACTGGTAGTTTTAGTTTAAAGTATCCTTTAATTAAAACGTTAAAACAATTAGAAATCATTTCATATTTAAATATTGATTTAAAAAAAATCTCATAGCTTTATGCAATTGTAAATGGAGTGTAAATATAGTAATGCCACTTCTGTGTCACCTCTGCACTGCAAAGATGGATTTTGATTGAATGAATTTGCTGGTAACAGTGGTACTGTTTAATTATTGTATAAGTAAGTACTATTGTATAAATAAGTATAATTATAGTATAATTTGAATGTTAGTATTTGACATAAAAGGTGATGCATAACTCTAAATAAGGTTAGAAAAAAATGTCCATAGGTGAAAATGCCCCTGGAAATCAATTTAAGGTGGCAAATATTGCCACTTAATTAAAAAATGTATTTCTGTCACTGCTGTGAACTGACCACTGCATAGAATATGAAAAATCTTAATATCTTCGTGAGTCGGCTGTCAACAACAGGCCTAAACCAGCCATGGCACCAGAACAAAAACACAATCAGTAAAATATCATCTAATTATTATCAACAAAACGTTGAAAATATTGAAATATATTTTTGTCAATATTACACACCCCTAATGTACAGTATTAATTTTGATTTCTTTAGGTCTTAAAAAGCCTTAAATTTGACTTTAAAAAGTGTGCAGGAACCCTGTA
The DNA here is from genome assembly GCA_036326025.1 of Chrosomus eos. Classification (NCBI taxonomy): domain Eukaryota; kingdom Metazoa; phylum Chordata; class Actinopteri; order Cypriniformes; family Leuciscidae; genus Chrosomus; species Chrosomus eos. The sequence continues at coordinate 12,440,893 of CM070835.1, read as the reverse complement.
AACGGTTAGACGTAGCTAGAAAGTCAGTTATTTTCAGTAAATGAATTAATAAGCTTCTTGGTCCCCATTGCTTTTGCTCTATAGTTCTCAAAATGAAGAGAAAGAAGGACACGTCTATTACAGTTACTGTGACTAATACTGAATATGTAATGCAAATGTAAAAATATAATGGAAATGCAAATACATTGTTGAATAATTATAAACATGGTATTTTGTAATGCCTGCAGCAGTGCAGAAAATGATATGACAACAATAAGGTCTAAATGTAACTGGCCCCTCTAACAGTACAACTGGCCCCAGCTTGGCCCCCCCAGTTGAAATGGGCTAGAACCGCCACTGGAATCAATACTGCTATTAATTCTAATTTTTTAATTTTTGTAAACAGTGGTATTAAAACATCAACCTAGCATATACTTGTAGAAAGTATTTAGGTGGTAACTGGTGTAACTATGGTAACGTTTTGGGAAATAAATCAAGCCCTGTAGCCATATTTTAAAGTCCCCATGAAATCAAAATTGACCATACTTACTTTGTTTTCCTAAATTGATCGTTTTGTGGTGAACAATTCATCCATGCAAGTCAATCCACAAAAAACATTTTTTTGGCTTTGTAATCTTGAATCAAAATCTGAAATTTCCCCTCCCCTCTGCATTGGAGGACCTTCCCTGATAACGTAGGTTTGACGGTTTGCAACTTCTGGTTCATGGGACTTTAAAAATCTTTCTCAGGTAGGCCTACGAAGCCTTTCAAATACAAAAGCGCCATCTTCTGTCACGCTCATGTGAATTACTTCCACACAAAAAGCCAAGGTAAAGAGCCCAAATTTAATCAGAACATATACTCAAAAACATGTAGCATATAGCCTACACTTGAGTATTACAAAAAAACATGTATAGCATGAATATTACCTACATCACTATAAAAATGCAGTAGACAGAGACATATACATCATGAGTTTTCACATTGATATATTACAGTCTGAAGTGACCTGTGGTTCCAATTTTCAGAAATACTGACCCATAATTGGGCAGCAGTCATAAATACATAACATAGCAGGGATTAATACACATAGTATTCAGACATGATAAGATGAAGTTCCTCATCATATATGGATTGGAGAAACAACATCAGTATAACATCAGTTGGCAGCATTATGCTCAACAGCCAAATTCATTGCTAGCTTTGTAATCCTGTCTATTCCGATACATTGTGCATTAGAGTCTGTACATTTGCAAACATAAGAATATAGAGAATAGTGTCTCATTTGTCTCTGTCAGTCTCAGGCCTAACCTTCACGTTAGACAGAGTCCTCTTGAAAGGGGTTTGTTGTCTGCGGAAATGTGAGTGCCTGCAGAGAGGACACACTTTTTTAGATAGTTTTCAGATTTACAGTAACTCATATTGTTTTTGGTAATAAAAAAAAGTCCTACCTTGTCCTTAATTTCTGAACCACCCAATGACCCAGGAACACGCACCATGAAAGGAGCGCCAGCAGTGGTCCTGAGCAAGTTTCTTGGCCTCACTCATGGGTACCTGCGTTGTTGGTTGTGGCACAGTTGGTTTAGGTGTAATAACTTTCCTCTGAGTGGTGGATTTGAGAGAGTTGGGCTTTCGTCGTCTTGGTTGTGGTTTCATCTGCTCGGTTCTGACAGGGGCTGGTCTGTAGGGCCTGTCCTTTGGCTCAGCATCTGCTGAGGATGAAGTTGTGAAGACCATCTGGGCCTCGTCGGATGCTCTCTTGCACATCTGAGGCTTTAATACACTTTGGCCCTGGCAAGCATTCGGCAGCTTGCGGAGGTCCCACATGATCTGCCTGAAAAAATGCTGTGGATCTCTGATGTAAGAGCGGCAAACCTGAGGCTTGCCCTGGTACTCACACCAGTACGAATGCTCCAGGCCATGGCAAGAGATGCGGAGCTTTGTCACATCCCCATGTCCTGTCACACTCAAGTAGCATTCATCTTTGGTGCCTTTGGTAAGAAACTCAATCACATCTTTCCAAATGTTCCTCCCGCCTCTTGGTTGATCATCGTCGTGGCCCTGTGTTTGAGCGAGAGCTGCCTGGAGGCAGCATGTCAGGAGGAGCGTGCTTGTGAATGTCCACATGTTGTGAGTCGCTAACATTGGTGGAGAGACTTCTGACTCCACTATTTAAAGGCTTTGGTAGCCCCACATGTTGGCTTCTCGCCTGGGGTGTGTATTGTTGGCATGGCTGTCTGGCGAATGTCAATGAAAAGCAGGCACACATATGTAACCAATTGAGAAAAATGCTCAGACACAATAAGTGACAAAGAGAGCAGCCATATACACACCCAATTCTGGAACTTTCTCTGCATTTGTTGCGTAATTCTCGATAAACCACAGCTTATTCGTTTTCCAGTCATGTTTTGTGATTGTGTTTTTGTTTATGATGTCGGGAAACAATCTGTCCATGCTCTCCATCCAGAATTCTTATTCTTGGGTTATGTGAGTACTTAAAAAATAACCGTTTAGTGGACTTCATTGCAAGACTGTATGCTAGTCAAGTTGGTTCAAATGTGATAAAATGTGATCTGCTACTGTCACTAAACTATTGAAGCCTTTTCCACCTCAGAGTAAAAAATAAAAAGGTAATTGCGAGAAAAAGAAAAGGTCACATTGTGAGATATGAAGTTACAATTCGTAGCATAAAGACACAATTATTATTATTTTTTACAGGGCTTCCATGATAAATATACAGTATTAACCTTAATGCTAAATCAAATATTTTGACAGTTCTGCATGGAGGATCAGAATCATGTCAGGCACATTGTATAATTAGATAATTATATGAACATTTATATTATATGATTATATGATCACTTAAAGAGACGAGGCATGGAGAAAAATGAGAGAAAACACCTGATTTACAGCAAAAACTTTAAACTAATCACATCTTTATTTTTCAAGCAATCAGTCATATCTGGGTGAAAGAGGTCCCTAACTATAATGCAGAAATTGAAATGTAAACTTCCAAAGCAAATCAGCTCAAATGCTTGAAATCAAAGGCTCTGTTACAGTGTGAGGGGCCAATTACAGCTCTTTTACTGGCTTCTGACAAGTCCCAGAGTTTATTAACCAAACGCATGGGGACAACTGACAGACACAGATGACAAGTGTTATATTAAAAAATAAACTACCCTTCTTTGATAGAGCAAAATCAGGTGAGCAGAGGTGGACTGTAACAAAGTACATTTACTTGAGTACAGTAAGTACACTTTTTGAGTTTCATACTTTACTTGAGTATAATTTTTTCTGGAAACTTTTTACTTTAACTTCACTACATTTGAAAGACAAAAATCTTACTTTTTACTCCTCTACAATTCTGTCAAGGTCCTTGAGTAGAAAGTAGAAACGTCAGTCAGGGGTTGCATTTTGGTTGGAAAAAGAAAGTCGGGTTGATGTCAGACCCCGACTAATGATGTTGGTTTCTAACGTCAACCTGATTTTAATGTTCAACCACAATACGTATGTCCAAAGTTGGAGATTAATGTCAATCTGGCGTTGGATTCTGACATCAACCTGATTTTCCTTTTCAACGTTGGGTTTGGTCTTCTAAATGCAAATTGTGTCATTGTTTTGGAGCACAGCTTATAGATAACAGTAAGGCTAACATATTCATACTAAAAGCCAAACAACTTTAAATAGGGCACTATTCAATCACATTCAATCACATTCAAAATAATAAAACAATGTGTTGACATTTACTTTCGATACTTAAGTACTTTTAAAAACAAGTTAGAAAAATCGGTTTTTACAACTTTTACTTGTAGCGGAGTAATATTTGACCAGTATCTGTACTTTCACTCAAGTGAGAGTACACTCTTTCACCAATAGTAGCAAAAAATGTCCCAGATATTTTAAATGCAAGGCAAAAAACATTTGATACAGTTTACAATATTCCATTCTAGGCATATATAGTGTTGGTTTAATGGTTTTAGACACACTATAAACACATTTCAATTAAGTGATGCAGCGGGTCTCAGGTGCACGCCCCCCCTCCCACTTTTCCAGCATTTTTCAAATATTGCCAGTGGGTGGAGTCAGGCTCTGACCAGGGGTCGAGTTACCCTTTAATAGTAAAAAGGCACCATGAAAACCAATTCCAGTGGGCAATTATTGCCCCTTTAAAGTTCCTAACACTGTTTTTGTGTGTCTTGAGAAACAGTCCGTTTACAAATAGAAGTATTTCCCTTGTTTTTACTTTAAAACCTCTCCCTTTTTTCTTGTAACCAATCTTATTGCAACTCAATTTGAATGCTGTGTACAGTGGTTGAATTTAGAATTTACAACACCAGAGAAAGTTATTTTCATCTGAAATTTTATTCACAATATTTTACAGTTTTAGCCAGCCTAACCACAAGGACTTGAAAACCAACGGCACTGACAACCAGGCCCACCACAACTAAACATCTTCGAGCAAGCTTGAACACCAAGTATGCGCATGCTATACGCGTGGTATGGCAAAAACAGTGAGACCGTGAGGTGAAGGGACCTTTCTGGGTATAAATCAAGTACAACATTTTACCTGAGGCCCTGATAACACTGTCATATACACAATGTGTGAAGGATCTGAGCAACAATATGTAGCACCTGACATAATGTCTCTATCATTAAACAGCTGAAATATTTGGTGGAGTACCGGAAATTGTCAATGACTATGACAGCGTTAAATAGGCTCTGTAAAAGTCGTCGTAAAGGGGCTCTGTTGTCTTCTCTTGCTCTTGTACCAGCAAATGTCTCCGAGGTACATTCACCCGCTTTAAAGCTGACAATGAGTTCACATAATCAACATACGTCCACAAATATGGTTATATCAAGTAAACAAAAAGCCCTAAGACCTGAGACCTACAATGAAACATGATTTGGTGTCAAAAAGCAATAGTTTACAGTAATCCAACAATGTGTTGGAGAACAACTAGTACAGTCAGCAAAATTAGCAACCGGAATATTCCTTAATAAATGTGAAACTAAAGTACATAAAGCTACCAAGATCTTTTAGTGATGTTACTAAAAACCAAATGCATCAAATCTTACATTTCCAAGTACAAAAGTGAGCATAAACACATACAGACATCTTAAACGGCTAACCAGAGATCAGTATCAATTGTAGTTTTGTGTTCTCAGTCTCAATAATCTAGGTGAAACTAATCAAAGACCTTGCGACTTGTGGCATGGCTTACATGTACCACGAGCTAAAAATCTGAAAAGGCAACAATGCATTCACCCTTGAAATGGCTTAACATCTATCTGTGTCATATTAGCACTAGTTATCACTTAGCATGTTTTCAAACCTGCATGTGTTTCCTAAACACATTGTTTATGTGTAATATTTGTGGCTCATGGGTGGCTGGCTTGCTCTGTTTTAACAAAAATCCCTTCGGACTCTCAGTGGTCTCGACTTCAATAAGTTGAATTCTCCATTCTCTTTTTATGCCCGTCACATGTGATTTATGACTGTAAACAAAGACACATGTAGTAGTTAAAACAGCCATATATTTTGAAGCCTCTCTGACTGACAGGATGTGACATCAGAGAATAGCTCATTGAGGGGACAGTCCATAAGACTTGAATCATAAGGGTGCAAAATAGTCAAAACAACAACAGTAAGGACATTGATTAAAAATGAATCTTCGATCGATGTCATGGGCACATGGACAGCAGGTCCCAGCTTCAAGTATATGAGTTTCCTTTTCTTAATGTCGTCTGTCTGAGCTGAGCCTGCTGTTCACAGAGAGAGTCTGTGGTAAAGAAGAAATTCATTAGTCTTGTACAATGCATGCAGTATTTTTGGTAGATTTTATACAAGCTTTTTTATTCTGTTTAGTGCAGTGGTTCTCAACCAGGGGACTGGGACCCACTAGGGGAACCGAAACATAATCTTTAAACATTCTGAAATAAATATTAACATTTAAAAATGTTTGACAAATGTCCAACTAAAACATTTCAGAAATAAACGCTCCATGAATGATGTATAAAGAAAGTTTTTGTGCTAACAATACATAGACCTGATAACTTTGAACAAATGTTCTATTAATGTTACTGGAAGAATGTTTGAGAAGAACATTTGAGATAACCTTGCCAGAACATTAGCTAAAGTTCTGAGAATGTTCCCTGTTAGCTTGGCTACTGGATATATGAGGTGATTATATTAAATAAAATTGATAAATTAATATAAAGTGTGATTTTCAGACCCGGTCATGTAATTTAATAAAATGGTATTCCGTGCGCATTTTTGTAGAATATACATTTTTCTATTTTTTTCCATAAAATATTTAATCAGGTTGAAACTGAGTAAAAATATTTTTAAAATCCGTATCCTTATTCAGTAAATCACAAACAACTGGAAAAATCAAGTGGGCCTTTGAATATTGTTGGAGTCAAAAAGGTTGAGAAGCACTGGTTTAATGTAAAACAAGGCCAATTTAAACAACTTACATTCCACAAAGGTTCAATTCCAGTTTCCAATAGCACTGTGAGAGTAAAGAAACAAATATTGCAGAATTACACCTGCTGCGTAGTTTCAAATGCACGATAAACGGCAAAGAGTGATACGAATGAACTGGTGGACGTGAGACGTGAGAGGGGAGATGAGATTTTAGACCAAAGTAAAGAAACAAAACACACAGTGAGCGCTGGCATCTATCTGTTTGCAGAGCCGTCAGGAATGTTTGAAGTCAAACATTGGCGGATCACAATGATACGGGCAAGTGGTTAGTGATGGACCCTAAAAAACACAATTCACACGAAGCTTGGCAGAACTGTCAGCAGTTATCCAGGCGGAATGCTTCTGAAGATGGAAAGAGAATGCAAAAACGAAACATGCTGTTGGTGTAATGACAGAAAATGAAGTGAAAGGTTAGGAAACAGATCAAATAAATGCATACTAAAATGTCTATGTAATTAGTTGAACGGGAGGAAGATGCACATGCTTGTTAGAGAGGAAGAGCAAGTCCATTTGCTCTTATCTGCAGCTCCCAGTACCTTTCTGTTGTTAAAAACAGAGCGTCCTCCTCAGAGTCACCAGTCGGCATGGCGCGGGGGCGCAGAGGCCCGTGGGAATCGAGTCATAGTGTCATAGGTAGGGATGCTTGAGGCACAAAAGGAAAAACTGTCAGGGTCAGAGTGTATTAACATCCACACACAGCCCTTAGATGCTCCCCCTCATCTCTCCATCCATTTTAACCCATCATTCTTATAGAAGAGCAGGACGGGGCTTTCAAAATGACACATACAGCACTAGTACTAATAATCAAAGGTGCTTTAAGCGATTTTTGATTGGAATTTCACACATAAAATGTTTCTTGAGCAGCAAATCAGCATTTTAGAATGATTTCTGAAGGATCATGTGTCATGTGATGATGCTGAAAATTCAGCTTTGCCATCATATGAATAAATTACATTTTAAAATATAATTAATTAAATATTTGAATGGTATGCATGTATGCGTTTATGCTCTGTCTCATTCTAGCCCACCGTCCTGACCTCTGTTACATGTTTTGTTGCTGAAACGCATGCCATTAGTGATGAGTTAGAGGAAAAGACCATGCACAGCCATAGCAGCCTAGTATTCAGCATATCAATACATTCTGCAATATCATGCATGCATTAATATAAATATTAAATACAAAACACAAATTCTACATTACAGCTATTGAGTTAGCCAGCATGCAAACACCACTGTAAAAATGAGAAAAATGAAATATCCAACTCCTAGTGCATGTTTGTGCAAAGGACACACATGCATCAGACCTCTGACACCTCTCAATAACCTCAATCGATTTGTACCTCCAATGCATGCGATTTATTAAGCGTGGATATGGTTCTGATTACCTTGCCATTACAGGGTTTTGGATACCTTCTAAATGTTCATTATAATAACCATTATTACCAATTTCCACACTGAAAAAAACATTACATAGATAAAAAAAAATCAAACAAAACATGATGTGACATGAGAGAAATGGCATGCGACTGACTATAAACAAGCTTTATTTTAAAACGGTCTTGAAAAATGTACACGCAAGGTTGTGTAGTAGAGTATGAATCGGTATAAATTGCAATCGTATCTTGTAAAATGTACAATTCTTTTGAAGTGTGCTCTTAAGGTTTCTGTTTTAACAGCCCTTCATGTTAAACAAGGGAGCTTCATAGATAACACACCAACACAAACAGCGCCCGTCCCCGAAGAAGCATTCCAAGGCTTAGAGCTTAAACCAGCACCATTAAGCAGAAAGTTTTATGTACAAAACAGGAAAGGGATGTCGTTTTAGCGGGAAAGTGGACAACAAAATATAAAGGGGAAAAACAGCTTACGTTTTCATGGGAATTGTCTCAATGCTAAAAAGATACAAGACAAGCAAAAATGTTACAGAGTGGCACACATAGACATCACATGGATGTCAAAATGGACGTCTTTGGTCAAGACACTTGGTGACTTGTCAATCGCAATGATTTTTGACTGTAAACGTATGAATGCTCGACAAATGCTAAAACAAACAGTTTGATCAATATATACAGGTAGTTCTCATAAAGTGCAAAGTGCTGGACAGAAAGACGAAGAATGAAGAAAGATGGAAATAGCAAGAATGGTTATCATAACGTGAAATGCCAAGTCCCCGAGACAGAGGAACTAGAAAGAACAGAGAAAGAAACAGAAAAAGAACAGAGAGAGAGAGAGAGAGAGAAATTACTAACTACTCTGAGGCAAACTAAAAGTAAAGAATAAGGCATTTGCACTTTCATATATTAATGCATATTATTCATTATACAACAGTTAGTGCCAGTCCTCTCATCTGACTGAACGACTGCACTTTGGGTTTTCGTTAGCAGAGAAAAACAATATACAAACGATAATAACTTTGTTTAAAGAACTGTAATCAGTGGGGTGATAAATAGCAACCACAAACTTGCTATATTTGGGAGACTTACTCGTCATAGACATCCTCCGTGTCCATTCTGCGGTAGAACTTGGCAAGCTTGATGGACAGGATAATGCTAGGGAGCAGAAACAGCGCGGAGCAGCCCAGTCCAAACCAGAACGTGTTCTGCAATAAAAAAACACAAGATTACTTAAAGCCACCCAAAAACTGCACTCCGCTTAACCATAAATGACATGTTTGATCAACATACTCGTATACATACAACATATTTCTTCTGAAAAGTAGATTTTTCAAAACACAGAAAGTAGATTTCTATAAAGGGGCATTCATCTTCCATCAGAGTGGGCGATCTGATGCAATGTGTCCAGCCATGCAAGATGTCTATACAAGTTGAACTTTATACAAATAAGTAGCCAAAAGGCTGTATTGACTACCAACATGAGTAAAAAATAAAAGAGAAACCAGCTAAAAGACAACCCACTGGCCCACAAGTACAAACTTATTTGTTCTTGAAATTTGTACCCAGAAGTGAGCAAAATCTGACAAAACCTTTATTTAGGGACATGTAATGGTATATGTAAAAAAATGAAATAATGTTTTGTTGTTGTAAAAATGCAGTGGGTTTTCTGTTATGGGTTAGGGTGTGTTTTAGGGTTAGGTTGTAGTATTTATAAATTGATGTATATGAAAACAATGGAAGGTTACAACAATTTAGGTTAAAAGATTAACCCTGGCCTAAAATTGTTCCGGTCATATAATTGATAATTGGGAACTCACTGCATCCTAGGACGTGATGCCTTCTCAGGGAACCATGGTTACATTTGTAACCTGAGGCGGTTTCTCATTCCACACTTCATTTAATTCAGTTAAATAAGTGCGTCATCCGGGTACTTAAAGTGCACTTTTTCTTTTTAGAATTTTCAGTGTGAACGCACTACTCGCACTGCACTGTGGACGAGTACGCGATTTGGGACACACTTATAGTAGTTTTTGTACTTTCTGAAGCTATAGCTGTATAAATCACCATCCACTTTAATTTTAATGGAAACACTTCTATATTTCATGGATGTCAGAAAATTGTGGCGTGACATGAAGGTGAAATAATAATGAGAAAATGTTTTGAACTATTTATTTCAATGATTTTCATCATAGTAGCGATGGTTCTCTCACCATTGAATCCAGCAGGAAACTGCAGCCCAGGATCTCGGCAGTGTCCACAATGTTGCTGAGCGGTTTACAGGTCGCGACCTCCAAGGCCAGCTACAATGAGGCAGCAAAACAAAGGGGTTTCAACCCTACAATAATGCACAACAACTGATCGATCGCCACCAATCTTATACTACTACAGGTGCATAGTTAAAAATACTCACAGACGTTCTGATCCAGTCCATATACTGCTTGAAATAACCAATGATAGTTTGCTTGTATTTCTCGGTTTCCTGTTTAAGCATACATTAACCATCAGTACAATACAACCAATACACCAATCATTCTTCCATTGTTTTATTTTTTATGCTCGCATTACCTGGTTGATCAAAAATGTTGCATTGTGGGAAATGAGGAACTGGGCGGTATCAACGGCTTCTAATACATCTCTAACTCTGAGCTAAAAACCAACACATTTACAGATAATCAAAAAGCATGTTCTGAAATGCATCTGTGATGATATTTTTAAACAGGTGGCAGTTTTAAAATGAGTAACTTACAGGCAGGTCTGAGGACGTCCTCTCCAGAAGTCTGATGCTCTGATTAAGCGTGCTCTTTAATAAGGAAGATAATGGAGGTATAGAAAGTATGAATCATGTCCAAATTATCTCATTTATAATGGTGCAAAAAGTACTGTAAATGACCATTTTGGAAACAAACTGACAGTTCAAGGGAACCAGAAGGGTGACAGAGGGTCATGCAACCTGACCGTTGCATTACATGCATTTCATGCACATCATGTCACAATAAATAAGAGATGTGACAGAAAACAGTTGGACTAAATGATATATTTAGGATACAGGGTGAAAGGTAATCAATTGATGAGCTTTATATTTCACATAAGATCACATCTAACCGGTAAAACATCTAGTATGAATGAGAAAATAAAAGTCCCCAGTCCTGAAAATGCATTTTGAAAAGGTAGTGGTAACCTTAGTTTATCAACTCTCATCATATCAGCATTGGAAAAATATGAAATGTTGCTAAATTGCATAACAATGTTTTTCAAAGGTGAAGAGTGAACTGTTCAATTTTTCAATGTTCAATTTTTTCTCTCATTCCATTTATTTCTGGGTTGATTTCTCCGAATGTGTAAAAACAGTGGCACTGTTTTTTTTTATTTAGTAAAGCGACAATGCTTTAACCAATTGTCTGCAGACAACAGGAAGGATTGTTTAATCCAACATGTTAAAACTTCAGTTTGATGCCACTAGAGGGACAGAAATTCCACAATTCACCCCTTTGACCAGTTTATGAATCTGTAAATATTCAAAAAACTACTACTAATAATAATAATAAAATCAATAGGACAAAGACAGGATGAAGTTACTCTAAAAAGATGCTTGTTTTTTCATGATGGCGTCACAGAAAAATCTAAGTAGAAACCAAAAGGAGCAAACAACTTGTAGGTTATGTAGCGATTACTGGTAGATACAGGCTTACCCTTGCTTTCACATATTTCTTCGAAGCCATAAATCAAGATGAATGTGTTAAGGAAAATTAAAAAAGATTATTGAAAATCAGACAGGTGCGAACAGCAGTATGAACATTATTCAGAATCTTTTCATTAGCAATCGATCCAACAGAACGGAACTGATTCAGCAGAACGATTCATGAATAAGGAGGTAAAGAATCAAAAGAGAATCTATGAGACAGGAATAGATTACCATGGACTGCTCCAGCGGGATGACTTGCTGGATGTGGATCTGCCTAATAGTGTTAGCGTGTCCCTTTAATGAAGTCTGCAAGGTCCCTTTAGACTGCAAAAGAAAGAAACAGTTATTATTAGAACAGAATAGAATATTAGTTATTCACATTGGTACTAACCATCAGAGATGGGCACAAACACATCAAAAAGTATTTAATATACTTATTCATCAAATGTATTTAAATAAAATACTAAATACTGCTGTGTGTAAGGGTTCTTCCATACAATTTTCAGGAAACATTTATGGAGTCAACAAAGTGTCATTTTATTGACTGCAACACTTAAGTACTGACCACACATTGTGCAGAAGTAAGAGAGGAAAGGAAAAAAAACACTGACAAATTAATGTGACATCAGCACATTACTGAGTTCTGGGTCTCAGTTGTTTCTCAGGGACCCCTCACCAGAAATAACCCAGCCACAGAAAATGAAGCCCTTTTAACAAACCAGACCAAACCATTTTTATAATTACAGGGGTCACAAAAAATGTATCATTCCATTACATCAAACTTAAAGAAACATAAAAATAACATCATGTGGTTTTCTTGCATCTAGCCAAAAACTATAGGCTATAGGTATAGGTTTAAGTATAGGAATAGGTATTTTATATGTCTATGGTCATATTAAGCCTGGTGATGAAATGCTAAATAAATCTATATATTTAAATAAGTATTTTAAATTACAGTCTCAGAAAGTATTTAGTTATAAACTACATTTTATTTATTTATTTGTAAAGGAAAAAACAAATGACAAAATATTTAAAATACAGGTAATTCAAATATTGAGTGGATTTCATGTAATACCTTTTTTTTTTTTTATATTATTTTAATTGAACCAAAAATAAATATCTTACCAACTGATCAGCTTGAGCATCAAGTTGACTGGCGAAATCAACTAGATTAATGCGAGTCACTCCTTTATTAACCTGGAAGATAAACAGAAGCCACAGGACACAGTTTCTCTCTGATCTTGGACTGTACATGCACCAAAGCTTGTGGAGCAAACGTTTCAATCAAAACGCGTATGTGCTTTTATGTATGATATGTACCTCCTCCAAATAGGCAGCAAAGTCAATCTCATTAATGCCAGTTTCAGTAAAGCTGATAAGATTCTGTTTTCCTTCTGACTCCAGAAGAATGATGCCACGTAGGTCCACCTTCATCCCTTCAAACTTCTTCGACACATCCTTGGAGTACTGCCGAAAGAAAAGAGGCTCTGTATATGATTCTGACATGAGTCTAGGAAATTGGTATGGGTTGTCATGAGGAAATATTCTCGAACTAACCAGTGGGACCCCGAAGTCAAGACCACTAGTAAATAAAAATGGTAACACTTTGCAATAAGGTTAATAACATTAGTATTAACTGCATTAGTTAAGATGAACTAACAGTGAATAATTATTCTAAAGCATTTATTAATCTAAGTTGATGTTAATTTCAGCATTTACAAATACATTATACAAATCAAAAGTTGTATCAGTTAATATTATGTAAGGCACCCGAGTTAACATGAACTAACAATGAACAATTGTATTTTTGTTAACTAAAATTAACAATGACGAGTAAATACTGTGACAAATGTATTGATCATTGTTAGTTAAAGGTACGCTATGTAACTTTTAGCGCTCTAGCTGTTAATAAACAAAACTGCATGAGTCTTTGGGGAGAACATTGTGGCCGTTTATGTCTACACCGGTCACGCAGGTAATGGGATCCTGCTCGGTCTAAAATAGTCAGAATATAAACGCTTATTATAGGCGTACTGAAGTGATTCAGGATAAGACAAAAACACGGTTTGGAAGATGGATTCATGATGTACTGACTCATTATATTATACATTTTGAAAACCAAAAAGTTACATAGTGCACCTTTAATGTTAGTTAATGCTTTAACCAGTGTTAACTAATGGCACCTTGTTGTAAAGTGTTACTATAATAAATAATGTATTTTTTACTATTTTGTATGTATTTACTTATTTGTATTATTTATTTGTATATTTGTTATTATATGGATAAGGCTATATATATATATATATATATATATATATATATATATATATATATATATATATATAATATTGTATTATATATATATTGTATATACAACATTCATATAATAACAAAATAAATAAAATATTATTATTACATAATACATTATTATTTTTATACATTATTGATTTGAGATGATCCAAAGAACATCTTGTGCTTTAACAGAAGCAAAAATATCTGTCTGTCTGTATAATGCAGTTCACAAGATTTTCTTTATTTAATAAAATCCCAAAATTTTCCATTCGATCTAGTCTCCGATTTTTGAATCCTATGTGACATTGAATCAAGAATGTTGGCTTGCAGGATTTCAACTGAAAACAAAAATCATTCTGAAATGAAGGCATTTATAGACGCTGTATATAAAAGTTTCAAATGAAATGTTTTGAGATATTCTGCCAACAGACAGAAAAACAACTAACACTGGATTGGAAAAACTTCCTGTTCTTTTTGACTAACCACACCACATCAGAGCTCTTATAAAACTTTATTTCACAAGAAATATATGGCAGAAATCTGCAGGAAAAGAAAAACAAGCATCATCTGCTTCAGATAAAAATAAGACTGACTCAAAAATGACAAAATCTAATATCTATAGTCAACTTAAATTTGTCCCAACAACCAAAAATTAATTAGGAAGTTTGCATCTGACTCATTAAACATTTCACTATACCCTTTTCATAATGGCATCTGGTGTAAACAGTAACATCACTAAACTCAGAGTGGGACTTTGAAAGCTAGTGCATATTTAGTTGTGATTTGCGTGTTCACGTGGGATAAGACTTTGATCCACTCACCACACTGCTGTTAAAGAAGGCTGAGATGTTGAAGATCTTATCCAGATGAAAAGCAGAGTAAATCCCTCTGTTGTCCTTACAATTACTGAGAAAGGAGAGAAAAAGGGAAAGTGTTCAAACTTTAATCTGCTGCCATCTGCTGGACTACGAACAAAGACAATTCTGTTGTAAGATGGCTCAGAAAAGTTGGTTCTGAAAAAATGTCAAGCATCATTTGTTTGCATATGCCATTTGATTTAATATTTAGGTTTTAGTGCACTAAAATTCGTACATTTGTCCAAATCATTTTTGGACTGTTACATGTGGTCTGTTATGTTGAGTTTAACATTTGAATATTTTTAAATAAAAATCCTTACAGCACTTTAAAACAGTCATTACTAGAGTAATATAATTGTATGAGTTTTATTAGATATAGATGAAAAGCTTACCTGTAGAGAGAATATGCTGTGAGGTCAATCTCAGGGTCATTGTACAGGTATCCTGGTATGAAGTTTCTCCAGGCAGAGTTGACAAGGTTGGGCGTATCTAACACCTACACAACATGATCACACTAAATGAGACAGATTTTTACCTTGTATTTATTTGTCCTTTAGCTTTGTATTTTTCTAATTTAAAACAAATTTAAACAAAAATAACTACAAATGATATTATCAACATGAAAATATAAGGGAAACGTTTAAATGGAACATAAATAATATAATATAATAGGTAACAGTTTACAATAAGGTTTCATTCATTAACATTAGTTAACTACATTAGTTAACATGAACTAACAATAAACAATACTTCTACTACAGTTATTAATCTTAGTTATTGTTAATTTCAGCATTTACTAATACTTTATTAAAATCTAAAGTTATATTTGCCATATTAGTTAATGCACTGTGAACTAACATGAACAATTTTAACTAACATTAACAAAGTTAATACATTTTTTTACAAATATATTGATCATTATTAGTTTATGTTAGTTTGAGTAATGCCAATGAGTCCTTATTGCAAAGTGTTATAATATATTACAATATAATAAATATTTATTATTATTTTATTTTAATCTAAGGGGAATGATGAATTGAAAACATGAACATTACATTTCAGAATGCAAAAACATCTGACTGTCAGTTCACATGATCAATGCTGCACATTCATTTATTCGATTAGTGACCAAGAAAAATGCAGAATCTCAAGCAATCCTTAATAATTTTGCATCATAACTTAAATCCAAAGAGTCCTAATGCTAAAATCCTTTTTATTTCCTGGTTTTAAATGAAAAACATCAGATTTTCACTGTGGTCTCAGACCTTTATTATGTATGAACCGTACTGCGAGATGCTGTGTTGTTTCTCTTACCTTGAACAGCTGTCGGGTTTGAAAGGGTTCACACACAAGCTTCTCAAGATTCCCCCCTGCCAAGAACAGAGCTGTTATCACTCCCATGAGCACCCAAGAGAACAGGACGCTGAATCCCACACCACTAAGACAAGAAGAGTGTGTGAATGAGTCAGTGCAGACAAGTCTGTTTTATACCACATCCAATTGATGGGTTGAGAGACTGATATTACACTCAAACTCACGCCATGAGCAGGTTGCCTCCTGTGTTAGAGACACATCCACGTGTGGTTGGAGAAGCGTGCCTGTCAAATCCCAGAATACCACACAACAATCCCAGAAAATTGAAGGCGAGGATAAGCACAACCATACAGCAAAGGGTAATACAACAAATCCACCTGAAGACAAAACATTATGAACAACGTCAAGGTCACATGGAAGACTTTTTACCTCGAAAACAAAGAAGAGAGAGATTGTAAAGATGTGTAATTTAATATTCAACAATAATATTGAATGCCTGCATTGACACCATATAAATGAACAAAACTATAAAAAAATGTACAAGAAAAATGAAACATCATTTATAGAACTGTACTTAAGATGGACTATGACGCTTTTTTCTTCTGGAAACAAACTTTGTTGCGTTTTTTCCTGTTATCTCTGTAAAGCTGCTTTGAAACATTCTGTATTGTAAAAAGCGCTATATAAATAAATGTGATGATGATGATGAGAGCTTGTGAAGTACCTGTAGAAGTCCATCTGATCGATCTGTGGGTAGATGTCCTCGATCTGTGAGTGTGTGTGAGTAATCATTTTGGTGAAGTTGGTCAGAGAGCTGTGAACCGGGAAGAGCTTGGTGAAAGTGGTGATGTTAGACCCAATGTCTTCCAGAAGAACCTTCACCCCTACAGGAGGACAACCAGACACAACCTTATATTTAGTATTTCTCAAGTGCTTCTCATAATCTATGGTATTTTCAGAGAATTATGTTTTATTGTCTGTGTTTGGGTGAGCAAGTTAAAGGTGACAGTAGCAAGGAATAAAACTCCCTAAGATGTTTAGCTGGTGAAGCCCATCATCCTCAGGCCTTACAAAGAAGAAACATATGCTAAATGTTATCTAGGTACATATTATTTGTAATACAAGTCATGTGTTAATTAAATCAATTAAATGATAACATTTCACAATAAGTTTAAACTTGCTAACTTTAGTACAATTTTCTACAGCGTTTATTAATCTAATTTGAACTATTGTTAAAAAGGTTTGGGTCAGTAAGATTTTTCATGTTTTTGAAATAATCTTTTATTTGATAAAAAATACAGTAAGAACAGTAACATTGTTAAATATTATAACTATTTTGTTTAAATGTAATTTATTACTGTGATGTCAAAGCTGAATTTTCAGCATCATTACTCCAGTCTTCAGTGTCACATGATCCTTCAGAAACCACTCTAATATGCTGATTTGGTGCTCAATAAACATTGTTGAAAACAATTATGCTGCTTCATATTTAGTGGAAATCATTTTTGATAAATAAAAAGTTCAAAAGAACCGCATTTATTTGAAATAGAAATTTGTATAAATGTAAATGTTTTTACTGTCATTTTTGCAGAATAAAATGATTAATTTCTTTATAACAGTTTTGGACAGTAGTGTACTAGGTTAACTTCAAATGTTAAAAATGTATTTGTACAGTATATGTAGAAATTTACATTAACCTAGATTAATAAATGGTATAAAAGGGGTGGTGATGGCGCAGTGGATAAGACAAATGCCCTTGGTGTGAGAGACCCGGGTTCGAATCCACTGTGAAACACCAATGTGTCCCTGAGCAAGACACTTAACCCCTAATTGCTCCAGAGGCGTGCGACCTCTGAAATATAGCAATTGTAAGTCGCTTTGGATAA
The DNA here is from genome assembly GCA_036326025.1 of Chrosomus eos. Taxonomy (NCBI): domain Eukaryota; kingdom Metazoa; phylum Chordata; class Actinopteri; order Cypriniformes; family Leuciscidae; genus Chrosomus; species Chrosomus eos. Next base: position 12,423,002 of record CM070835.1, on the reverse strand, counting down.
AAGCGTCAGCTAAAATGTAAAAAATGTAAAATAAAAGTATTCTTCCTTGTTAGTTCATGTTAGCTATTGTAAAGCGTTTAAATTTATTTAAATTACTGAAAGGAGATTCTGTATCAATATTTGGGTAGATCTGAATTCTAATCTGCATTTCATCTCTGAACTCACCTTCAACAATATTTCGGGTTTGATCTGTTACCATGGAGGGAGTGTCATTGAATGATGTAACCCCCTGTGTGGCACAGATGAAAAGCAAAGCAGATCATTCAAAACTGACCTTATTCATTTGTATATACCTTTCTTTGTAATTGTGTATAACAAAAATACTGAATGTACATATAATACTGTTCAAAAGCTTGGGGTTGGTAAGATTTTCAATGTTTTTGTTCAAGTTTCTTATGCTCAAGGCGACATTTATTTGTTAAAAAATAAAACACATTTTATAATGTAATGTATTCCTGTGATGCAAAGTTGAATTTTCAGGATCATAACTTAACATCAGAAATCATTCTAATATGCTGATTTGGTGCTCAAGAAATTTTTTTCTGCAAGAGAAATCTTTTGTAATGTCTTTGTTTTTGATCAACTGAATGTGTCCCTGCTGAATAAAAATACGGACCCCAAACTTTTGGATAAAATGTACGTTTCGTCTCTTGTTGAATATCCTATTGTACTCTGAAATATAATACTTTCTGCCCTGAATCTATGCAAACACCTCATGTGAAATCTGGAAAAAATACCTTTTCCACAATCTGGCTGAGATCTGTCTTCAGAACTTCATTCACTTTGTCTAACTGTTCGGTCACATCAGGCAACTAAAAAAACAACAACAAAAAAAAAATAGCCATGCGTTTTGGTTTTCTGATTATTTTCTACTTTTAAAAAACTTTTGTCAATCATTGTGGTAACACTACGTTGGAAAAAAAGATGAGAAATCATTTTCATACCGATGAGTAGTTGGCTGCAATTTCTAGCCTGGGAAGGTTGATAAGTATGTTGCGACAAATCTCCGACGAGCGCACGTCTTTACAGAGAGGATCGTTCAGGACGGTGCTAAGGCTGCCGCGCACCAGGCTGAGGTTAGCCTGCAGTTTCACTGTTCCTTCCTGCAAAGTCTCCAAGGTCAAACTCACGTTCTCTAGAGCATCCTTGGTGTCTCGCATTGCTGTGAGAGGGAACAAATGAGCAAAGAAACACAAATGAACATTTAAAATAGAGACTGCTCACACTAACCAAGGCACAAATAATTCGGAAGGACACAAAATCCACACATGCTTCTTTGATTTAAAGGTTACATTATGCCCCTTTCACAAGATATAAATCTATGGTGTCCCCATCTATGAATCTATGGAGTCTGTGAAATTTCAGCTCAAAACACCCCACAGATAATTTATTATAGGTTGCCAAATTTGACTCAGTTTGCAACTTTTAGAAGCACCAGGACATTTCTGAATGGTTAGTGAATACATTTATGTACGTAGTTGTTGTGGAGTTACATTGATGCATGTCATCGACTTGCATGTACCGTCATGTTTACTTTTACACAATTTGACAGTTCCCTGAGGTCTTTATAAGACAGCTGTGATATGTTTTGGTCATATAGTGTTCTGTGCTCGTCTGTGCAGCAACGACAGAACAGTTTGCATGCTTTGCTCGAATTTTTGCCATTGCGTTTGAAGTGGTTACACTGTCGTCGCTTGCGAAAACGAAATGGCGGCTCCGTGGGCGAAAACGTGCAGTTTAACCGGCGGTGGTAATATTATAATAAGGTTCCCTTCCTACGTCAGAAGAAGAACGAAATATGATCAGCTTATTTTTTGACATGCTTGCAGAGGCTTGCAAAAACAAAGTTACTGGTTTTCACTTTTCACGCTTGCTGGGTTGGTAGAAGCACAGGGGAACCAATTATTGCACGTAAACACGGAAAAAGTCTGAATTTTCATGATATGTCCCCTTAATAATGCTATAATAAATTATCCATTGAGGTGAGATGACATTGTTGGCTTTGCATCTTTCAGTGTATTTCATAACCGTTCAGATATCTTGGTTTTAAGACACGGGATGGGCAGGTTCCACCAATGAAGGATACAACAATACACATGGGAAAATAACTGGGCCAGGTTTTGTTGGGAAAGAAAAAGGAGTCAATCACAACTTTGTTACAGATAGAAGGTCACGGGAAGGACCAGTCAGGGTGTATTACCACTTTACCTTTAAGGGCTTTCTCCACTTTGACTAACAAATCAGAGACAAAACAGTGAAATAAGACACTACCAAAACCAACGTATTGTATATCAACATTATATTCTCATGTGATATATGATATATTACAATAAACAGTTTTCCCAGAAAAGGTGAACACAAGAGAAGAAAGCGAGTGACATACTTCCAGTCATGCTGAGAGCAGCGTCGAGGGCGGGCTGCACATCTTTTCCCAACTCCTCATGTATCCTTCCACCCAAGAGAAGACCTACATCTGAAGACACACACCACAACATCAGTCCTCACATCAGCAACACCTTCTATTCCTCTAAAGAAGACCTGAGCATACTTACTCTCCAGGTCATACAGCACATGCTGCTTCACGGTGCCATACTGAGAGATCAGGTAATCAATTTGCTGAGGAAGACATTAACGCATCAATATATTTAGCTGTCAAGTCAACCAATAATAAAACATCTACTAAAAGAATACTTTCAGTCAATCGCAGCATTATGCAGTCAAAAATGTTCATATAATGATCTCTGAACTGTTTCTATCTATCTATCTATCTATCTATCTATCTATCTATCTATCTATCTATCTATCTATCTATCTATCTATCTATCTATCTATCTATCTATCTATCTATCTATCTATCTATCTATCTATCTATCCATCCATCCATCCATCCATCCATCAATTTATCTGTTCGTCCATCTGTCTGTCTATCCATCCAGCCATCGTCAATTTATTCATCCATCCACCAATCCATCCATCCATCCATCAATTTATCGATCAATCAATTTATCTGTTCGTCCATCTGTCTGTCTATCCATCCATCCATCGTCAATTTATCCATCCATCCATCCATCCATCCATCCATCCATCCATCCATCCATCCATCCATCCATCCATCCATCCATTCATCCATCCATCCATCCATCCATCCATCCATCAAATCAACCAATCCATCCATCCATCCATCCATCCATCCATCCATCCATCCATCAATCCATCCATCAATCAATCCATCAATCAATCAATCAATCAATCATCAATCAAATCAATCAATCAATCAATCATATCAATCACATCAATCAATCAATCATAATCAATCAAATCAACCAATCCATCCATCCATCCATCCATCCATCCATCCATCCATCCATCCATCCATCCATCCATGCATCCTTCCGTCTGTCCATCCGTTCGTCTATCACAGTATAACAGTGTGTGTTGGTTATGGTTGTATTACTCACTGCAGGGGTCTGATTGGCGAAGGTGTGCAGGTCTCTTAGGTTACTCTTCACCAGCTTCCTCACGCTCTTCAGCTGAGAACTCAGGTTCTGATTGGCTGCATATGCACAAAGGACCCCTGCCCTGATGAATAAACAACACAAACTATATCAGGCCAGGAAAAGGAAAAATGGGATCATATGTAAAAGAACATGTTCCCCTCAATAAGAATAGTTGTCTATGGCCGTAACCAAAAGCTACTCTCCGGAGTGCCAGTAGGGGCAGCACTACAACACAATTACAAGATGCATATTCCTCACAGCTGGGCGAGGATACTTCTGTTAGGATACTTTAATTGCCTCGCTTTGGGAATCTTGTTCTCTTACTTTTGCATAGTTTTATTGAGAACTGCGAGGCAACATCATACTGCTTCAGGTTTATACAGGGAGACAGCACTTCTGTTATGCAACTCTGTGAATAAATCCAAAGGAACCTTCGTCTGACACAGTTGGCAAAGCATTTCAAACAAACAAGGGTGACTGTGAGCTCTCCTTAATTAGACTGAGAGACACTTCAAGGAAAAAACAGCCCTGCATTAGTACCTATTCATGATTCACACATCCTAATTGGGCTTTCTTCATTTGGTGCGCTAATGGCTACTGTGGGAGCAGCTGAACATTGGCAGCACCGTCTTCTATCATGCTAGGCTTTCACTGCAGTCTGGGACAAAAGCCATGATTGACTTATGCAACAATAGCGCAAACAGGAAGGCTTTTTGTCATGTTGCATCATAATATGTGAATCACTCTTTTGGTTTTGTGCATAAATGTAATTGCACTATACAAAGATGAATCTGTGGGTGCTGCCGCATATGAAGTATCAATGCTTCAACACACTCCTGATATACTCCTTAGGTCACTTTTTTAAAACTCTTCACACAGTGATCACAACAGCAGTCTATGTGGGCTAAACCGTAGATCATTTTCACTACTTTGGCATGAGATGCATTGAATGATTACATATTTCAAATTACATAAATTCTTTTCTCACTAAAGACACAAACACAGCCAAAACGCTACAGGCTAATTTGCACGTGTTTACATACTCTTTTCAAAACTGTTAGCCTAAACTTAAGTTCAAAACCTTGCATTATACAAAAATGAACAAGACAGACATTTTCTACATTTCTACAGTAATACCATATTTAAACATATTCTGAAATCTAAAAAAGTACATACTATTAAAACAATTAGATGTAGTTGAACATCTACACAGGTATTAGTCTTTCAATTTCATTACCAACTATACAGGAGCAACATGGGAATAATTTTGTACTGTAACTTTAAACATGGACCATGTAACATATACTGCAGAGAATTTTAAATAGATAGTGTCATTCTTGATTTGTAAAGAAATTGCACAAAAGAAAAGATTGTGTAATGCTACCCGTTTTTTAGGTCGTTGCTTTAGGAGTTTTTACTGAATTGCAAATTAAAATACATTCTTAGTATTACATTGTAATACATTGCTTAGTAGTGGACATCAAATTTAACATTTAATTTAATATTCAACAATCTGTGTGCATTGACACTATTATACAAGAACTGAACTGGACGATGACATCACGGTTTACTCCAGAGCGGCTATATATATATAAATTAACTAAATTAATATTTTTTTTAAAACAAAAATGAAACATCACTGAACTTACTAAGCTGGACTGTGATACTATTTTCTTCTGGAAACAAACTTTTTTGCATTATTTTCCTTTTATCTCTGTAAAGCTGCTTTGAAACAATCTGTATTGTAAAAAGCGCTATATAAATAAATGTGACTTGACTTGACCTTCAATGGACATACAACCGAGGAATTCCATTAGAGCAATAAGCAAACTGGCCAAATTTTAAGATGTGAAATCACTCACATGTGATGAAATGTTGTGCTTTATATGCAGATAAGGGGCATTGCAGAATGGTCTCAGGGCGAGAAACAGACCACAGACTGATAGAGAATCAAAATGGGTGGCTGGCTACAAAGCACCATTGTTTTCCTCTTTCTCACCCCCTTATTCCCCATGTCCTCCTCTCTCTGTCTTCACTGTGTGTTGGTAAGTTGCTATCTGCTCTGTTCCGTAAGGTCAGGGAAAACATAGCAGGCGATGAACAAAGAGGCTTTGAAGATGGCGAAATGCATTCCACACAGAGGGCAATGAGATGGCCTAAAACTCTGCAAGGAACCTCATATGAACCAGCAAAGAGAAGTTTGCTTTTTAACAAGCAACTTTGGATCAAATGTTCTGCTAAATAGATTTTTTTTTTAAATCAATAAATGAGAAATCTTTATTTTTTTTAATATATATATATATATATATATATATATATATATATATATATATATATATATATATATATATATATATATATATATATATATATATATATATATATACATACCATACATACCTACATGTGTCGACAACAAGTGACAACAAGATATCTGAGGTACAGATAGACAGTACCAAAAAAGTTAGTTTAAATAGTTTTTAAACTATTGTGTGGTTAACTACACCTGTATGATATTGCAGCAATATTTCTCATTAAAATCTTTCCTTTAAAGATGGCTCTGATCTCACTTTGCTATCATGGTGAAAATAGGCTTTATAACTTGGGTTGGTTCAGTGCACTGAAGAATGTCTCCATAGACTAATGGAGGCAGGAATCGCGTTACTTCCACAATGATCGCTGTATTCATCCAGACTGGACCCTGGGGCAGGTCCCACAGCGTCCCTGTCTATAAATGCCTCTTAAGGGGGTTTGAGGAGCAGGGTGGGGGTGAGAACCTCCTTGACTGCCTCTTTAAACAGAAGATGACCCACCGGGTTTAATTTCGCCCTGCCGTGAAGGCGTTCCAGGTCTACCTGTTAGTTCCTCAGTGCTCAACAGACCTGTAATACGATCGGCCCACCACAACGACACCACCAAGCTACTGACCCAGACAAAGACGGCCACTGTCGACTGGAAAATGAGGGTCAGATGTTTATTTTGGAAGGCTGGAAGGAAAGGATGTTTTAAACTACTTTTCAATGTACCGAAATACCATGACTGCTAAATGAAACATATGCACTAGTACCAATCAAAAGTTTGGACACCTTTGACATAATTTAGATTACTGTATGTTATTTCAGTTAAACAACTGGAAATGGATGAATTGCAATGGCAACAAGTGTGTCCAGCATACATGGGAACCTCTAAGTAGTGAAAAAGTATTTCCGGATGGACTTTGAAGACGCTAAAATGTAAGATGGGTTTGATTTGTTCATTCAATTTTGGTCAATTTAAAGAATGGAAATGAATTAACAAAGCAAAAACATATTACATTTTATTGTTGATGACTGCTATTATAAAATAAAAGGAGTCCAATCTTTTGGCCAGAAGATTAATAAAAAAGCATTTTGCAGATGTATTATTCGACAGGAAATTGAAATGTTCCTTTAAAGGTTTCCACAAGTTTTAAATTGAATATGTTTGTGGAAATGGAAGTGGCAAGCCCCATGTGTGCAGTGAAAGTAGGCCAGATCTGGCGGGTAATTGAAGTGTGAGACAATCATTTTCTTTTCCATTCAAGTGTAGGACAGAAGGAGGACACATGATTAACCACACAAACAAAAGCATTCTCTCCCCATTCTCTGCCACCAAAATATTGTGGGCGTTTTTCTTTGAGCTGAATATTACAGCGAAAATAACTGACAGAAGAAACTCTCGACAACGACATTTTTCATTTGTATTCGGTGAACTGATGACGGTAATATCTGATGATGTATCTATTTAAAGGCTGCTTTATAACGCAATCACAACCCTGTAAATACACTGATGAAAGTCAACTGTACAGCTATGTGCCAAGGAGAGTTGTACACACACACACACACACACACACACGCACGCACTGCACGCACGCACGCACCGCACGCAACGCACGCACGCACCAGCACGCACGCACACACACACACCAACACACACACACACACACACCAGAAAGAGGCTGACGCAGAGTCACATCAGGACACCATAACCATGGTTTCTCTCTTTTGCAAACACATTCATACATGTTGCTAACCAGATTTAGACAATCCTCAGGCACTCGTCACCTTAGATCAGGTTTCCTAAAATGTATTTACACCAAGGACCCGTTTCATAGCTCCAAACTGTTCGAGGACCTCACAATAAGTCAGTGTGAATTCAATTTTCCAATTCTAACTGAACAGCAGTCAAAATTCTGAAAAGAGGTCCACCAATCAGAGTAGTCGCTGTTACTATAGAAACTGAGAATGATGTCATGAAATCAGACTCCCCAACGCTCTCAACTTTGCAGTCATGTGTTTATATACATATGTTAAGATTTTGCAGTATATCGACAGTACTGACAGCTCATGACTTAAAATCTATATATGACTTATAATATATCTTCATTGCTCATCTACTGTATGCTACGGCGGGTGTGGTAAACAATACGCAACGGAAAATACTCATGGGAGTCTTTAATATAGATAGTTAGAGATGCAAACACAGAAACGCAAGAGAAATACATAAACCAAATCAACCTAAATGTAGACTAACACTGAACTGAGAAATTGGCAAATTTTAGGCTGGCAAAGCGGATGCTCATGCTAACTGTCTCTGATTACACACACATGTTAAACAAAATTGTAAAAATACAAGCACTTACACATATGTGACTACAACGATTAATTACCAAGACTGAATCAAGATCTATCCAAGCATTATAATATTTCAAGGATGAACGAATCGAAAACAGGCTAAACTGACATTTAACAGCACAAATATTGTGTAAATTTAGCTTTTCTATGATTAAACAGGGGTGGTTTAATGAATGAATGTGTGAGTATTTCACAGCCCAGCTGCACTATGGATGTCATGTGGGTTCACAGGCTCTACTGTATTGAATTTGACAGGCCGTCTCTGCAAGCTGAGCCCCGGGGTTGGCAGAGGAGCAGTGGCCCCGGTGACCCTAAGTGCCCTGAGCAACACTCCTTCTGAGTAGCAGCCCGGTTTCTGCTCTACATCCAATCACAACTAAGAAACAGTCAGCCGAGCGAGTCCCTCACATATAGAGCGCCACACAGCAATGACAAATCACAAATTAGACCACTTTAATATATCAATGTTTCTACTAGATAGCAACGAGAGCAAAAGGAAAGCTCAGATTTCCTCAGATTGTCCCGCAGAAAGCTTATATATGTCTTCTCTAGACACAGTCTACAACAGTGTATTTTCAAAAGCAAGAGATTTCAATGTCAAACTCAAATATTTCTCATCTAATCGTTCCAAAGAACAATCATTTGAGCTTTAGAGCCCCTACTTTCCATCAGCAATTCTCGTTTGTGTCTATTTTAAATTCCCCTAAGGAATTTCAGGAAACATCTGAGGAAAAAGTTGATCCATTAAGTCTCATAGGCTTTAAAATTGAAGCTATTAGCAATGAAATGTTCCTATGTAAATATGTGTGTGCGACTTTACATATAGAACGGTTAAAGATGATTTAGGACTGTTTAAATATAAATGCACATGCAGGATTAAATAAATCTATAATAAAAACGGCACGCAAAAGCATCAAAGTGTATCATTATGTTTTAAAGAGCAGTCTTCCTCAGAACGAGGACTCAAATTTATGCGAGCGGTCATTTGTAAATAATGGCAATAGCATCTATTTTTAAATTAATGGCACATGCCGTATACATAGTAAAAAAAACATGTAACATATGTTTTTATATACACTACCATTCAAAAGGTTTGAGTCAGTAATATTTTTTTGAAGAAATATGTTTTCAGAAGGGACACATTAAATTAAATAAAAGTGACAGACATTTACAATGTTAATCTATTTCCATTTCAAATAAATGTTCTTCTTTTGTACTTTCTAAAAAATGTGTCACAGTTTCAACAAAAATATTCAGCAGCACAAATATTTTCAACATTGATAATATCTTGAGCAGCAAATCAGCATATTAGAATGATTTCTGAAGAATCATGTGACACTGAAGAATGAAGTAATGATGTATTATCATTAATAATGACAATATTACTGACAATAAACTTCTTTCAGAAACATGAAAAAAAAAATCTTACCAGCTTTAATAATTAGTTACACAAATGACATCAAATTATCTTTCACTACTTGCAGCCATCTGAATCATGCATGTTAAGCATAAAACAAACAGATCGTTATGGATGTCAGTGATGCAAAAAGTCTAGAAAACCGCCTGACAAAGTGTTACAGGAAATTAACTAAAAATAGTAATAGATGCCTAAAGCTGTTATTTTGCCTGACCATCACACAATTGTGTTCATGACTGGGCTGACAGTGTCCCTAAGAAATGCTGTTTTTCTCTTAAAAGTAAGATGGCACTAATGATGAATTTTCTTGTCATAATTGGGTCACTTCTTTAATTATTCATCAAGCCTACATTATGCCCAATGTTTCAAAAGAAAAAAGCAGAGTCCTCAGAAAGCGATCCGAGTTCATCAAGCAATTACAATAAAATTTCTAAGTTTGGAAAATATAAAGGACAAGACCAGGTTTCACCCAGTTACTAAGACAAACACTATTCGTATTCATAACCTACACCCTTGGAGATGCTTCAAACTCAAGAACATTTCCATAATCCCTCTGTGAGAGTCCTCTTAGGATGATCATATAATATCTGATTGATTTTCAGTTAAACTTCCTACAAAGAGACTGGCTGGCGTCTGTCTTACTTTTAAACAATATTGACCCTGAAGAGAGCAGTGTGTAAAGTAGCCCCATTATGGCTTGATCAGAATCCTGAAGGTTGAAATCCCAGGAGGTTTTTGCATGAGGAGACATGCCCATCTCCAGGCAGCCAGGCATGTGCTATGGCATCTTTAATAAAGAGCCAGCCAGCTGAATCCATAAAGCAGAGGCACATCAAACACTCCAGTCAGTGTGCTGTTGCTATCCTGGAGTTCCCGCTATTGTGCGATCCTGCTGGATTACTTTCTGTACTGTACACTCGTCTACAATATGCTTTTGGGAACATGGCGACTTTAGAACTTTAGAGTCCAAAATTTTCGCACGTTAAAAAATAAATACGACCTAAATAAATAAGATACAGACAAATGCAAAACACTTACGTGATAATGAAGGTGGTTGTGAGTAACAGTGTGGTCAGCAGTCCTCTAAGGCAGTCTGCGTTCTTCCGCTGTCTCTGGTGCATCTCTCCTCCACAGTTATCACAGCAGCGGCACAAACAAAAGAGAAGTCCCACCAGCGGCAGCAGCACGGTGAACAGCAGGCCCAGTGCCGCACACACCACAAAACCAATCTCATAATAAATCACCTGCACAAAACACAAAGTTACACAGATTAGAATGTTCAATAAATACAAACACATTGAGTTATTATTTGAGATAGTTTCCTCAATGCAGTATAAGCCTGATCCACAATAAATTTCAGGAAAATACAACGCCAAATCAGAAAAAGTTGGGACATTTTGTAAAATGCAATAAAATCAAAAATCTGTTATTTGTTCATTTTTTTTAAAGGGCACCTATTATGGATTTTTGAAAATTGCCCTTCGTGTAGTGTGTAACATAGATCTAAGTGAACGAAAACATCCTACAAAGTTTTAAACATGAAAGTTCACCGTATACAAAGTTATTGTCTCTCAAAAGTAAGAGTCGACTCTGAGTCGCTGATATGAATCGTTCGACGAACGATGCTTTTTCTCTAACTTTATGACGTCACTTGTACAAGTTATTTGAATAAGATACACCCACTTAGTTCGGAGACGCCAGGGAAAACTAACATCATGTCGACGAGACACTGTGTTTTGAAGTGCGACGCAAAAGCAAACTTTTTTCATCTGCCCAGTGAGGAGCATTTGAAGACTTAGTGGCTACAGTTCATATATACAACTATACCACACAAGTATAGCCCGAACCTGCCTAAGGGTGTACTCACACTAGCAGTTTGAACCGTGCCCGAGTGCGTTTGACCATCAAAGCGCGGTTCGTTTGACTAGTGTGAGTGCTGCGAACCGTGCCCGGGCGCGGCTCGATTAGACGGCCCTGGCCCGCTTGGAAGAGGTGGGCCAGAGCACGGTTCAGTTGGACTCGGGCGCGGTTCGCATGCAGTGTGAGCGCTAACCGTGCTGGAGCACGGAACAGCCATGGAATCCATTGTGTTTTGAGAGCGCCGCTCTTCTTGTTTATCCCGAAACCGTCGCACCATAATGACGTAAGCGTGCTCCAGCACGAATGCTGAAACCCTCTGTGTGAGTACAGGCCAGAGGGGGAGTGGGGAGGGGGGACAATCGTACTCGGGCCCGGTTCATGGCAACCGTGCCTAGTGTGAGTACACCCTAAAAGGAGTTTGACCTTGTTCTGTGTTCGCGTCAAGTTACGCTCAGCGCAGCTTCTAGGTCTCCAATGTCAATTTTTTTTAATATGTGAAATGTTTGTCGCTGTTATTGGAGTTATCATAAAGAATAGCTTACAGAATAAAGAATGCAATACTTTGTAGTAGCTACTGCATTGCTTTATCAATATGGTTATGCGTTGGGCTAACACAAACAATAACTGACTGGGTCATATGATCTGACCAATCACCTCAGATTAGCGTCACGCAAAGGAGGGGTTTGAAAAATGAGTTGAAAAACGAATCATTAGGGAGTCGGTGAGCAAATCAGGTAAAAATAAATGCATATTATAAGACAACAAAAGTGTTTTTTGTCATTGCATGCATGTAAAACGTACTCGGTTACTAACGTAACCTCGGTTCTCTCTAGAGAGGGAACGAGTACTGCGTAATATCTTACGCTATGGGGAAACACTCTTTCCTCGAGATATTGAAGCCAAAAATTATCCTTAATTTTTTTAATCATGCAAAACGCTTTTGCAGCAGCAAGCAGACAAGGGCGAAACAGCTCGCGCGCCCATTGGCTGCCTCGCTGGAAAAGCTGCAGCCTATCGAGTGAAGGCACTGCGTGACGTAATGACGAATGAAGACGCTTCGCGCTCATTTCGTCATGTCCCGCCAGTATAGGCGTGGTCTCGCCCTGTAAATACCCCTCGATAGCTGTATTTCTCTGATTTTGTACACCGAAGCGAACCAGAGCATAGTTCAAGCACGGCAAGATACGCAGTACTCGTTCCCTCTCTAGAGAGAACCGAGGTTACGTTAGTAACCGAGTACGTTCTCTTACGAGAGTATCTCTCGTACTGCGTAATATCTTACGCTATGGGGACCCCATACAAAACGCCGTGCGGACAGGGATCCAACACCAGAGTCCCGGGGCCAAGCCCGGGGCACATCTAGTGCATAATCACCATAACTCACATAGAGTAGAGGAGGAGAGGCTAGAAGCATCACTCCTTCATAAAAGCCCCGTAGGGGTACCGACCCGTAAGGGCAACATAGCCGCATTGGCGGCCGATAAACCCGAAGTTCAGATCGCCAAAAGCTTAGCTTGTAAGGCGGGCACCTCCAGGTTATAGTACTTGATAAATGTCGACGGCGAGGCCCAGCCCGCAGCCGTACAGATATCCTGCAGGGAGACCCCGCTATACCATGCCCACGACGAGGCCACGCCTCTTGTGGAGTGCGCTTTGACACCCAATGGGCACCGCAGGCCCTTGGAAGTGTAAGCCAGCGCTATGGCATCCACTATCCATCTGGATAGGCTCTGTTTTGAGGCGGCGAGTCCCTTAGAACGGCCGCCAAACAAAACGAAAAGCTGCTCGTCTGCCTGAACTCAGGCGAGCGGGACACATAAGCCCTTAACGCCCTGACAGGGCAAAGGAGACTCGCGTCCCTCTCCTCATCGAGAACCGGAAGGGCTGACAGGGAAATTACCTGGGCCCTAAACGGTGTATTGAGGGATTTCGGCACGTAGCCGTGCCTCGGTTTGAGTACGACCTTTGAGTCGTTAGGCCCAAACTCCAGACAAGACGCGCTTACAGAAAGCGCCTGTAAGTCCCCTACACGCTTCACTGAAGCGAGAGCCAATAGAAACACCGTCTTAAGGGACAGGTGCTTCATGTCCGACAGCTGGATCGGCTCAAATGGGGCGCCTTTCATGGCCTCCAAGACCGTGGAAAGGTCCCAAGCCGGGACTGAAGGGGGCCTGGGAGGGTTTAACCTCCGAGCTCCTCGTAGGAAACGCACGACTAAGTCGTTTTTTCCCCAGTGACTGGCCAGACACCGGTTTAGCAAACGGTGCTATGGCCGCCACGTAAACTTTGAGCGTGGATGGGGTCCTTCCCTTATCCATCAGCTCCTGAAGGAAGGCAAGCACTTCCTTAACCCCGCAGTCCACAGGTGAAAAGCCACGGGCTCGACACCAAGTAGAGAACACCGACCATTTCGAGGCATAGAGCCGTCTGGTAGACGGAGCTCTAGCCTGCGCGATCGTGTTTAGCACTCCTTCCGGGAGGCTAGCGGGTACCCGTTGATGGCCCATGCGTGCAGGGACCACAGTTCCGGGCGAGGATGCCAAATCGAGCCCTCCGCCTGAGAGAGGAGATCTCTCCTCAACGGTACAGGCCACGGGGCAGTGCTGGCCATCCGCATCAGGACCGGAAACCAAGCCTGGTTCGTCCAGAGCGGAGCTACAAGCAGCACTGGGCATCCATTTTCCCTGATCCGTTCCAACACCTGAGGCAGGAGCGAGACAGGGGGAAAAGCATACAGGGGACCGCTGGGTCAAGCATGGGCCAGCGCGTCCCTGCTTTTTGAGAAGAATACTGGGCAGTGAGCGTTCTCGCGGGACACGAACAGGTCCACCTGCGCTCTGCCAAACGTTTCCCACAGCAGCTGGACCGTCTGCGGATGCAGCGACCATTCTCCTGTCGGGACGTTGTCTCTGGACAGCTTGTCTGGACCCGTATTCAGGTGCCCAGGCACGTGCGCCGCTTTCAGAGAAAGGAGGTTGCGCTGGGCCCAGACCAAGAGGGGTTCCGCCAGCCTGCAAAGGCGTGTGGACCCGATGCCGCCCTGGCGATTTATGTACGCCACCACTGACATGTTGTCCGACCGGACCAATACGTGGTGGCCTATTATCTGGGGACAGAAGCGCCTTAGCGCTTTGTCGACTGCCATTAATTCCAAGCAGTTTATGTGAAGGAGCTTCTCCCGTACTGACCATAGGCCAGCTAGTGGTCTGCCCTCGAGCAGCGCTCCCCGCCCCGATGTGGAGGCGTCCGTAGACACCACCTTCACACCCGAGGCGATCCCCAGACTCACACCTGACTGATACCAGTCGGTCACTTTTCCACGGTTTCAGAGCTGAAACGCACTGAAGGTCGACCCTGAGGCGAAATAGACCCGCGGTCCACGCCCTGGGGGAACTCGTGCTTTTAGCCATAGCTGCAGTGGGCACATGCGGAGCAGGCCCAACTGGAGTACGGAGGCTGCTGAGGCCATCAGACCCAGCATTTTATGAAACCTTCTGAGCGGGACTATAGAGCCGTGGCGGAAGGATCTCGCGACGTGCTGAATATTCAATCCGCGCTCCGGTGACAGGCGTGCTGTCATGGATAGCGAGTCCAACACTGTTCCCAGAAGGAAATTCTCCGACTGGGGAGCAGTGAGCTTTTCGCCCAATTGACTGTAAGGCCCAGCTCCTCGAGGTGCTCGAGTAATGCGGCCCTGTGTTCTATGAGCTCCGTTCGTGAACGAGCTAGAATCAGCCAATCGTCCAAGTAGTTCAAAACTCGCATGCCCCGAAGTCTCAGGGGGGCGAGGGCCGCGTCCATGCACTACGTGAACGTACGGGGTGCTATGGACAGGCCGAACGGCAGGACTGTGTATTGATATGCCTGGCCCTCGAAGGCGAATCTCAAGAATCGCCTGTCATGGGACGCTATTTGTATTTGAAAATAGGCGTCCTTCAGATCTGTTGACATGAACCAGTCTCCTTGGCGCACTTGCGCGAGGATTTTCCTGGTCGTAAGCATTCTGAACTGGCGCTACCCGAGCGTTCTGTTCAGCAGTCGCAGATCTAGAATGGGTCTGAGCCCACCATCTTTTTTCAGTACCAGAAAATATCTGCTGTATAAGCCCCCTTCGCCCTGAGATAGAGGTTCTATAGCCCCTTTTCTCAGTAGTTTCGCTATCTCGGCTCGAAGTAGATGAAACACTTCACTATACACCGTAGTTTCGACTCGCGCCGTATAACGGCGGGGCGTCGAGCGAACTGTAGCGAACAGCCTCTCGTTATAGTGTTCAACACCCATTCTGATACCCCGGGAAGCCTTGACCACGCATCTGCGTGAATAGCTAGGGGTAGAATGAAATCTGGGCTCTGGCCGCGGCAGGACGGCGGCTCGAGAGCCCCTGTGTACTGGGAACACAGCACCGTGTTTACAGCGCTCGAGGCGGGGGGCGCGCTGATCACAGCGGGCAGCCTGGCCGCGCTCAGCTTCTCTATGGCGGGACGCGCAGAGAGCGAGCGGGGCGAATCCTGTGGGATTCGGCGCGTGTGAGGGAATGTGGGCACATTTACTAATGCGGCACATTTACTACACTGAGAAAACTGTCAGCTCGCGCGACTAAATCACTGCTGTGTATACAGCGTGCGAGGCGCGCGCTGATCAAAGCCGGCAGCCTGGCCGCGCTCAGCTTCTCTGTGACGGGTTGTGCAGAGAAGACGAGCGGGGGTGAATCCCGTGAGATTCGGAGTGTCTGTGAGAAATGCGGGCGCGAGACAGCGGGCACATTTTCTGCACGGAGAATACTCGGCTCGCGCCGACCGAATCAACGCTGTGTTCACAGCGTGCGAGGTGCGCGCTAATCACAGCGGGCAGGCGCGCGCTGATCAAAGCCGGCAGCCTGGCCGCGCTCAGCTTCTCTGTGACAGGTTGTGCAGAGAAGACGAGCGGGGGTGAATCCCGTGAGATTCGGAGTGTCTGTGAGAAATGCGGGCGCGAGACAGCGGGCACATTTTCCGCACGGAGAATACTCGGCTCGCGCCGACTGAATCAACGCTGTGTTCACAGCGTGCGAGGTGCGCGCTAATCACAGCGGGCAGCCTGGCCGCGCTCAGCTTTTCTGTGACGGGTTGTGCATAGAAAGCGAGCGGGGGTGAATCCCGTGGGATTCGGCGTGTCAGTGAGGAAATGCGGAACAGCGGGCACATTTACTGCACTGAGAACACTGTCGGCTCGCGCCGACTAAATGTGTGTTAGTTTCGTTTTTACAGAAACCAAGGGACACGCATCGTGTAGTGTAAGCGGGCATTGTATGGGCGCGTTCACTACATTTTCTGCACAACCAACATGAGTTGGTTTTATTTGTGCTAGCCCTGCACCGTGGCGGGCTGTGTCTGGGTGTGGGAATGGGCACTGGGACGTGGGCATTCTTACAACACTCGTAACACCATCGGCCGTGGCCGGAACACCAGAAAATGCACTCTTTATTGGATTTATCTGGGTAGCCATAGAAACGGCTTTTGTGCGCAGGCAAGCGGGCTGAGACACCGGCTGCTTCACTGCGAAATACACTG
Source organism: Chrosomus eos (assembly GCA_036326025.1). NCBI lineage: Eukaryota > Metazoa > Chordata > Actinopteri > Cypriniformes > Leuciscidae > Chrosomus > Chrosomus eos. The sequence goes on along the minus strand of CM070835.1, from coordinate 12,406,027 downwards.
GGACAGTCACAACGCATGGAACTGAACGAGCGAGAAGTTTTGGTGGAAATCCGGCCGCAGCGGGATCTGAACACCGTCACTTTCCTAGAGAGACTAGGAAGGCCTTGAGACCTCGGGCTTTACCTCAATCCTCGGCCGGGGCCCGCGCTGAGGGGGGCGGCGTCCAGCAGAGCGAGAGCGCGGTGTTTGATCTCGGGCCTGGCGGCGCTGCTAGTTAGCCGAAACGACGGCCTTTGCGCGCAGGCAAGCGGGCTGTGGAACCAGCTTGCTCACTGCGAAATACACTGGAACAGTCACATTGCTTGGAACTGAACGAGCGAGAAGTTTTGGTGAAAATCCGGCCGCAGCGGGAACTGAACACCGTCGCTTTCCTAGAGAGACTAGGAAGGCCTTGAGACCTCGGGCTTTATCTCAATCCTCGGCCGGGGCCCGCGCTGAGGGGGCGGCGTCCAGCAAAGCGAGAACGTCGAGGAACACGGAGCGCTCAGCTTCCGTCATCTCGGATAGCGTTAGCCACAAATGTATCTCACCATTCAGGCCGATGTAATCCACGGCTTGAGAGAGCGGACGCATCGGCTCAGTTTCAATGCCGTCTCCGGTAAGTTTGTCGAGCTCAAGTGCGGACGCGGCGGCAGACGGCGGCCACTGTCCGTCTGGGAGCGACTCGAGCGAAGCCGGCGAAGCTGGCGGGCGAACCGGCGAGCTTTGGCGGGCTGGAAATAGCTCGGGCGCGCGCAGGGCGCGGCGCTTCTTGCGGCGCGGCATCACGGCGGGCTGGGATGCGGGCTCGGAGAACGAGGCTAGGCGAGTCCGCAGAGTCACCATGGGCAAGCGTTCAATATGATGGCATCCGCCGTCAGCGAGCGCGGTGGCCGCGTGATCCTCACCCAGGCAGGACACGCAGATGACGTGGCGGTCCTCGTCGCTGAGTGGGGCTCGGCAAGAACCACAGGAAAGCATCTTTAAAAAGACGCAGCTCTTTTAGAACAGTAGAAATGGGTGTTGCGTCACGTAAGCAAACACACACACACACTTAGCAGAGTAAAAGGATATAGTACGCCGGAAAGCGCAGCAGGTACGGCAGTTGAAGGCGGCTGGGCCAGCGACTTCAGAAGATGGCACGTCCCGCTGAGAAGGCTACAAGTCAACGGCGCGGCTTCTCACTCTGGATCCCGCGATGCGTGAGCTTCGCGTGAAGAATGAAAAATCAGAGAAATACAGCTATCGAGGGGTATTTACAGGGCGAGACCACGCCTATACTGGCGGGACATGACGAAATGAGCGCGAAGCGTCTTCATTCGTCATTACGTCACGCAGTGCCTTCACTCGATAGGCTGCAGCTTTTCCAGCGAGGCAGCCAATGGGCGCGCGAGCTGTTTCGCCCTTGTCTGCTTGCTGCTGCAAAAGCGTTTTGCATGATTAAAAAAATTAAGGATAATTTTTGGCTTCAATATCTCGAGGAAAGAGTGTTTCCCCATAGCGTAAGATATTACGCAGTACGAGAGATACTCTCGTAAGAGAACTGTTGTTGGGGACTCCCAGAACAATATTAGGAACATTTTAAATGCCATAATAGGTACCCTTTAACCTTTTTTTAACTGACAAGAGTACAAAGAAAAGTTTTCCAATGTTTTCACTGACCAACATAATTGTATTTTGTAAATATGAACAAATTTTGATTTTGATGGCTGCAACACACCCCTTAAAAGTTGGGACAGAGACATGTTTACCACTGTGTCACATCAGCTTTCCATTTAATTACACTTTTTAATCATTTGGGAGTTGAGGATACTAATTGTTGGAGTTTTGCTAGTGGAATATTTGCCCAATCTTTTCTGATACAAGACAGCCGCTCAACAGTCTGTGGTCATCATTGCCTGATTCTCCTTTTCATGATGGGTCATACATTTTCCATAAGAGACATATCTGGACTGCAGTAAACAGGCAGGCACATCCCTTCTATGGTGCAGAGTGTCTAAACCACTCAGTTGTAGCACGTGCAGAATGAGGCCTGGCATTGTCTTGCTTCCCAGGAAAGATGTCATCTTGATGGCAGTTTATGTCTCTATACAATCCAAATATATGCCTCCATGTCAATGGTACCTTCACAATAATGCCGTTTGAAATGATGCACCTCATACCAGGACAGATGTTTGCTTTAGCACCTGTCACTGCTGAAAGTCTGGTTGGTCCCTTTCGTCTTTGGGACTGAGAACTCAATGTCCATTTTCTCCCAAAAACAAGCTGAAACATGGATTTATCTGACCACAGCAGACATTTCCACTTTCTTCTAGACCATCCGAGATGAGCTCAGCCTAGAGAACTCGCCGGCATCTCCACATAGAACTGATGTAAAGCTTTCTCCTTGCCTAACAGAGATTCAAGTGGCATTTCTTGATGCAGCGTCAGACTGTGTTCGGTGAAAATGGTTTTCCAAATTACTCCTGAGCAAATGTGTCTGTATTTGACAGAGTAGCATGATGGTATCTTGTGCAGTGCCATCTGAGGGCTCAAAGGTCACGCACATTCAACAGTGGTCTACTGCCTTGCCCAACACAGACTGAGATTTCTCTGGATTCCCTGAATCTTGTGACAATATTATGTATGGAAGATGATGAAAGGCATAAATGCTTTGCAATATTGCATTGAGAAATGTGTTTTTTTAATTGTTTGACAATTCTCTCAAGATATTTGGCACAAAGTGATGAGCCATGACCCATCTAAAGACTGTTTACACCCAAACATGATACCCTCAACTATTACCAATTCACATGCTCATTGTGGAATGTTTCAAAATAGTTGGATAATCTAATTTGGATAATCCTTTCACTTTTATTTGGTCTCTGTCCCAACTTTTTTGGGTGTGTTTGCAGCCATCAAAATCAAAATTTGTTCATATTTACAAAACACAATTATGTTGGTCAGTGAAAACATTGGAAAACGTTTCTTTGTACTTTTGTCAGCTAATAAAAGGTTAAATAGAACGAACAAATCACAGATTCTTGATTTTATTGGATTGGGACATTTTACAAAATGTCCCAACTTTTTCTGATTTGGGGTTGTAAATCTCAGTTAAGTCTTGATTTGCATCCAGGAAGCCATCTAAGTTATATAGGTTTAAATTTTCGGATTAGTTCATCCACTACTAAAAGGAGGGAAAGAGTGTCATGTGTGTATGTTTTAGAACTATAATTACACTAAATGAGTACTTCATATAGTGATATATTACTATATTATAATGTTATTATATTATTATTATGTTAAACTGTTTTTTAAAAGGAACATCAAGATATATCTAACAAGATACAAAATATTTTCACGATTCATAATTTAAAAAAAGGCAATGAGAAAAGCAAAACATTTGCTAGAGGAAGCTATTTTTTCCAAGTGAAGCAAATATCCTTGAAATATCCAAGAAAACTGCATTTTAAATGAGGGAAAATAAACCATGCAAAATTTCCATACTGTATGTAACATGATGGAATAATGTTAAACATTTTATCCATATGCTGCCATTGAATCCATTTGCTCATCCCGAGGCATATGGACCGTTCTGTATGAGCAGGGCTCTCCTCAGGCTAGCCTGCGGATAAGCTTAATCCGCTGAATAAACCAGAGGCTTTGTCTGTCACCAAGAACCCTCGCTTCTCCTCAAGGGTAGAGACTTTCCATATTTAAAATTCTCTAAAAGAGGTTTTAAAAGCTCATTTCCCCTCATGCCTATGTGGGTAAGAACTGAAAGTCTCGCTGGAAATTACACAAAAGCTTAGCCGCTAAGACTATCAAGGGGAACTTCACACATATAGCATAACACCTATAGGGCATGAGGTTATTGACCGTTCTACTTTGAGTCTCACCCTGACCCTCTGCTGAGCCTCTCTAGTATCAGCATATTCAAGCTTCATATGGATGGCTCATCTATGGATGTCATCCTCCCTGTTAGCGCAGCCACACACCTCACTGGGTCATAGCTGAGCTAAAAACTGCCGACAGCAGATGAGGACATTTCTGTGTATCTGTGATTATCTTACCAATTACAGAGATGAAAGAGACATTTAATACCTGTGATTTTAACATAGGATGGCCAAGAAAAAAGTTCAATGAATTCAATTCAATTCTATAGTTCAATTATTCCCAATTTTAAAACTGTATTAAAAGTGTGTAATGTTGATTTCAAGCTGAGGTGTAGCGCATATATATATGTGGTACTTAGGCAGTCGATAATGTCATGATCCCAGCCTGTGTTCCCCTGTCTTGAGTGAGGACTTTTGTGTTATTTCCTGTTTTGTGCCATGTGTTGTAGTTCTTTGTAGTTTTACATGTTGATTAGTCTCCCCAGGTGTGGCTTGTTAGTTCCTTTGGTTACCCTCGTCTCCCCCTTGTTATCTTGTAAACCTTGTTTTCCCTTTGTGTATATATACCCCAGTGTTTCTCATTCCTTGTCTAGCGTTGCCAATATACGGTTGTATTGTGTGTGTTTGTTGTAGCTTCTTGTTCATGTGCCTGCTGGATTTATCTTGTTCTTTGTCTAGAGTTATTTCAGTTGTCCTGTTTCAATAAATGTTTACTGCACTTAGATCCAACGCCTTTTGTCTGCAGCAGCCATGTTACAGATAAATTGAATTCAGCTTGCAGCATCTTAGAAGAAAAATGTTATAATATGCTGCTTTTTTATAGATTAAGAGTCTTTATCATAAATAATGGAGGCATCACAGTGCTCAATAGTGCTAGCATTTGCAACTAAACAACTTTAAAATGTATTTAAAAAAAATGAAATATAACATCATAAAAAAATCTTAAAGGTCTTTTATTTGGGGATTATGAACAGTTTTTTCTTGTTTTTTTTTAGCACACTAAATGATAAATGTAATTTAATTCAACGTAAAATCAAAAGAAGGAAAGACTAAAATATATAAATTTAACTCATATTAAATAACACATTCAATGTAAATACATTTAACACATAAATATGGTAATTACATAATTATTAAATACAGTTTGAAGTAAATATTCAAAATCTAGCGTGCTTTTTGTATAAATTAAATCTTTTTGTTTGCAAATCATTTGCTATCCATTAAATGGAATATTAAACAGCTCTAATTTGTTTTGCTTTAATTTGGGTGTCACAATTCCTTCTTCTCTAACTTTATGTCTCCTTTCTACTGTACCTGTACTTTAAATAACTTTAAAAACATAAATGCCAGAAAATATTAGTTTTGCTTTTGTTCATAAATACCTGCAGTGACCTTGACAACGAAACTGTTGTCAACATATATCAATGTCCCAATGTGTAGTGAGCCAGGGTCCTTACTGTCCTTACCAGTGCCTGAATATGTGTACATATACTGATTCAGGAGCTAGGAAGCTAGGGAGCTGATTGAGATGCTATGTCTACTACGGTACAATTTTTTAATCTACCTAATGTTACGTTATGGATGACACAATCAAAATTAGACCATAAAGTTACACTGAAACAAACTTGTGAACAGCATGAGTACAGGGCTGGGTTCAGTAAGGGTTAGGAGGAACTAAGGAATGAGGGTGGTCACACTTGGGTCCGGTTTGGCCCTTGACACGACTAGCAGGACACACACATTACTGTACCTGTAGCGTCAGAACAATGTTTTCTGGCTGGGAGGTGCCAGATGATGAGGCATGCAGAACAGCAAAAATAGAACACAAATTACAGAACAGATGGTAAGCCAAATCAAATAAACAGGCAAACAAATAGGCAAATAAAATCACTTAAGAACTAGGAAGAACACTTGTCATCTGTAATGGGAACCAGACCCATTTTGACAGTCCCAGGGATTGAGTGAATCATGGATTTGGCCACCAGTCACATCCATATCAGCTTTCCATATTCTTAAGTGTTACAAGAGCAAAACAGAGCAAGACTGAAAAGTGAAGCGTGATTATAGGTTAATTGGCTAATGTTTGACAATTTTGAGATAATCGTTCTTCAGCCTTATAAAATGTCACTAAATACTTTGTAAGACATGCAAATTTAAATTAAGGCCAAATTAATAAAACATTTTAAGTGATTACCCTTGAATAAAATCAGTTACCCTTGAATAAAATAATATAAAAAATACATCTTCAGTCACACGATCCTTCAGAAATCATCCTAAAATGCTGATTTGGTGCTCAAGAAACATTTCTTCATATTATTGATGTTGAAAACATTTGTGCTGCTAGATGAATTCAAAAGAAAAGCATTATATGAAATTGAAATTTTCGAACAATGTAAAAGCCTTAAATGTAATTTTAAATCAATTTAATGTGTCCTTGCTGAATATAAACGAACTTTTAAATGATAGCCATTAATTGTAATATAATATAATATAATATGATATAATATAGGCTGTTTGCTGAGTAATAAATGTGGCAAATTGAAGCACTTTGAGCACTATAATCGGGCTGTGTATCTCCAAGATCACATTTCCTCTCAACAACACAGGAAATGTTGGTGAAACGGATTCATTAAGTTTTGCCCCATATATTGTTTGTTCCCAAGAGTAGGATGCTGAAACTTCAAAGCAAGAGCTGTTTAATTAAACTCATTTTCATTATTAAAAAGCAACAAATAGTTTCTTCCTCTATTTACAACAGGCTATAATGCCAAAAGCAATTAACAGCTCTTCCAGAATAAGAGCATAACAGGGCAAAGCTCGCTCCATGGCTTTCAAACTCAATTAAAATATTGTTTCATAATAGATGCGTTGAGACAATGTCCCCACAACTTAACTTCGGTGGCGGAGCACGTAATGGCATGGAGGTTCAGGTAGGCACAGTCACATGCACTTACCTTCTGGTACTCGGACTGTATGGCTCCGAATTTATCCTTCGCCACTCTGATGACGAGATCTGCAATGACAGGGGAAAACAAAGTCAGCATGCTTCGGCCTTGTTCAGTCCCGCCACGTCATAACCGGTTACGTAATGTTATTCAGCATCCAGATGAAAAAAAAAAAAACCAACAACGGGCCTACTGTGGATGAGCGTAACCCTTCAGTACCGTTTCATCGAGTGCTTAGCCCCCAGCTGCCCCCAGTGCCGCAATCTTGAGAGAAAATAGTAGTTGTCTTCATACAAACAGACATCACAAAGTTTCCTCTGGGAGCATCTGAGTTTTGTATGACTGACTGTGCTGATAAATCTTGCATTATAATGCATTAAACATTTAGATTACAAGCAAAAGCAATGACAAATCGCATTTAAATTATGTGAAGAAAACAGTGCTCTGTAACATTAACATGAATGTGCAATCTGTGCCATGTACCCACAGTTACAGTGATGATTGTACAGAGACAAAGTTCAGGGGGAGGTGACAGACCACATGTAAAAAACAAATGAATGGGAGAAATCTTAACACATAGTACTGTAGGGTCAACTGTAAAAAACACAATTTTTCAGATTGTATTTTGCAGATTTCATTTTTTTCTCCATTTAAATAGACATGAGCTGTAGAATCACTCTCTACATTGACATACTGAAGGTTGAGGTTTTCCATTCCCAATGCATCATAGTCTAATAACCACCAGCATACAACATACAAATCACCTGGATACAACATCACATACAAAAGCAGCAATGATGACAAACATCCCAAAACACTAAAGGAACAGCCTCCAGTCCCACAGCTGTATGTAAACCATGAATCAGCACAGAGAGGGAAAATGTCTTTAACATGCCATTATAAATTAGATAGCAGAATATCAACAATGCAATGTGATGTAATAGCTATTCTAACGATACAGTAGCTAAATTGGCCTTTATATAAATGAATAAATAAATTATAAAAATGTTTGTCTTTGTAAAGTGTCATCAAAATGGAATAATTTGTAGTGCCTCTTCTTATTTTACAGACTCTCCTCTCAAACAACCTGTCATATAGAGAGCACTTCTTCTCACCATCCAATCAATTCCCTGTGGAGAATTTTATTTCCCATTAAAAGTCCCGTTTCAATCGGAAATGCCACATTTGTAGTGGAACACATTTCTGAGTCTAAGCCTCATAGTATTAAAGTGGGTTGAAAACGTCATAAGAAATGAGTGAGAGACAGAGAGGAACATCCTCTACTTGGTGCATTGCAGGATTTCAGTCCGATACGAAGAGTAGCAAAGAGTCAATAAAGTATTACTAAAGCTATTTTTGAAATGCTCAGGGCTCTGAACAAAACAAATGTTTTTAATAATCATCACTGAACCCGTACAGCCACCCTTAAAGTGACAAATTGACAAGTCTTTTTTGTGTGCAATAATAGGGTCTAATTGCCTTCACGCATTTCTGTAAAACTTTAGAATACAGTTCCGTCATTAATTAATAACCACACAGGAACAAGCGAGTAACACAATATTAGCACTCTAGCTAAGAAACTGATTAATGAATTAGTAAGTAATAGTGCATAGCTAAATGTGGTAGTTCAGCTAATCAATAACTACTATTTTTCATTCCTCCCAGATGACTACTAAGACCTGTCATATACAGGTTCATAATTAATATGAACAATGCATAATTAATTCTAAAGTGAAGGTACTGACAACCCACTAGTAATGTTAGTAGTTCTTAGTAGTTACTGATTAGCTAATAGTGAACAACCTTATTCAACTGAGCACTACTAATGTATCATTCAGAGTTTCTTTATAGTTAATAGTAGTAACTAGAATGTTAAGTAAGGGGTAATGTATAGCGAGGATTATCTCGCTTATTACATGGCTACCTACCAAATAAATAATTTGACTCAAAATATTGATTTAAAAAGGAGTTTATTGATTTAAAAACGATTGTATTGCTTCCGCGTCCATGTCAACGCTCTGTTTTTCATGGCAACGGTCTGTTATACTAAGCAGCGTCTGTTATCAAGAAATAACAGACCACAGTCTACATTGGAATTTTACCAAGCCTTGTGATAATAGTGTATAACTCATCTGTTCCTTTGTAGTTATTCATTAATAACGGAACAGTATTCTAAAGTGTTACCGCATTTTCTACAGAGACCTCCAATGATTCCTGAAGGCCTACTCATCTTCAAAGTCAGACAGAAGCAGTAATGTTTAGGGGATCATAGCATGTGGCCATGAAAAAAACATCAGCAGTCATTGCATTAGCCTGTCTAGCTATATTTTGCCGGTCCCTATAAGTCCCTGGTTGATTAGCATGACCTTAATTCAAGGAAAGAAATCTTCTTTAAAATCCCTTGGTACATGATTGCCTTACTTTTGCATCACACCCAACAATGAGGAATTAATTATACAGAAAGGAATGACTTTCTCACAGAAATTTGAAACTCCTTAATAAGTGGCTCCCAGTCATCATGTCTAACTTCTTTTTTACCTTGAAATAACCCATGAAATAGCTTGATTAGCAGTTTTTGATATATTTCAGACTGAAACTTTCACACCTTGTGGAGCGAGCTTATGATTATGAATTATGTATTCTGAATTCTGATTATGTATTCTGATTGGTGTTCTGTTGGTATACTTTGGTTTGGCTTGTTGGTGTTTTATCATGTGATCGATGTAACCTTATGATTTCTTATATTAAGATGGCTCCTGCACAGTGGATTAGATGCAATACTTGTCAAATACACAGACGTTTCAGACGTTTTCATGAAGCATCAAAAATTCAGCACCATCTGTACAAGAATAAAGTTCAACATAAGCCTATTTCAATACCAATGGGTCTATACATTTTTATCAGTGTTATTGTGATAAACATGACACAATATAACATTATGGTTACATCAAAAGAGTTAACACGAATTAAACACGAAACACACGTGATCGTTGTCATCAGTGAATCTGGCCAATCGTGGGACAGCTGTGTCATTATCAGAGATTGTGTAGCCGTTATGGAGAAGCTTGAAACGTTCTCGACTTCTCGTGGTACTTTGATGCCATACATCACAGTGACGTGGCGTCGGCAATATTTTAACCGGCATGCACTGCTTCAAGCCAGATGCCCATTTGCCGTTTTTTTTTTTTCATTTTTCAGGCACAGTGAGTCCCTGGTTATTCTTCAGTTCAGACTGAAACCTTTAGGCATAATTTAATAATATATGTTAATGGTAGTGAGTGGCTGGTGGTATTACATAATAACAATTAATTTACAACAGTAAAAACAATTAATAATTAAAATAAATGAAAAAATAATATGATCAGCCATAGATAGATAGATATTCAATTAGTCTTTAAATGTATAATTTATTTGTCATGTCAATGCAATATAATCATGTTGCAGGAAGTCCTGCAGGTAAAATCAGCTGATGATTGCGCATTTTTGTCTTAAATATCATAGTCTAAGTAGGCTATGTCCTACAATATTTTATGTTGGTCAAGCATTTCATCAAAATTTACCAAGAAAAAAAGCATTTTCATTTCATAATATCACCACACAGACAGAGAACGAGAGAGTTCAGTGGTCTGTGGGCAGATTGGATTGTGGGTAAGGAATCAGTGGGGCATAGTCCTCCAGCTGTCTCTTCCAGAAAACTACAATTCTCAGCAAAAGGAGAGGACAAAAAGGACGAAGAGTGCAGAGAGGAGAAAAAGAAGATCAGTGTGGAGAGGTGGAACAGAAGGAGTGTAGAGGAGAGAGATTAGAAAAGAGAGGCGAGAGGTTGAAGCATGTCTCTTCTTATCCTTCACAGATCGATCGGGCTGTCACATACTCACACACAAACACACACTCAGAAATATACAGAAGCATATAATTTATCATCCAGCCCCTGTCTGAAAACACCCTACAATCTCTTGCATTTTCAAATGCTATCCACCAAGCCAGCTGACTTCTTAGGGTGCGTGCACTGACAGCGATTTGCAGTGACAAAGCAACTGGAAGTCATTTGTTTTCAATGAGAGAGGGCGATTTGAGGTGACATGACTGGCAGACACTGATGTGGATATGACAAGGTTAAGCAGAGTTCAACTTTACTTGATACACCGACTACAAATGCATTTAAACGTTTAAAAATGAATCTCGTCATGTGCTTTAATGCAATTGTAGCCACCTGAATAGCTACTTCTTAATGGCAACTTTTTACTTTACGTTACTGTCTGTCTACCCTCCATCAATCCCACCCACAGCAACACTCAGTCAGTGTCCAGAAACTTCAAAAAGGCTAAACAAACTGTTCTGGCAGTTTCTCAGGCCTGGTCTATTTCTCATGGTCCTCTGTGAGTACATCTTCCCGTTCCTCTCTCTCTCTCTCTCTCTGACCTGGTTTGATTGGCTGTGCTTCCATTCATCTAACAGGAAGTAAACAAACTACAGGGCTCAGCGGTAAACAAAAGAGGGGCCAAAGGTGCTCAAAATACCAGCGCACAGACACACACCTCAGTAGACGCTTTATTTCTAAGGGGTTACATGTGGTTCCCTGAGGTGATGACATACGCCTGGTACCTTTTGATAAATATGTACACTACCATTCAAAAGTTTGTGGTCAGTATGATAAAAAAAAAGAAAAGGAAAAAGCAAGTGAGAGTAAAGCCATTTATAATGTTACAAAGGTTCCCACAAAAAAACGCTTATTAACAACCGTTATTGTTAATAAATTGTTAAAAACCATTATTACCAATAAGAAATGTTTCTTGAGCACCAAATCTGATGATTTTTGAAGGATCATGTAACATGATTAAAATGAAAATTAAAAGGACGGGTACATATTATGACTGAATTTTTATGACCCTGTCCGTCAAAATGACAGACAATGAGAAAGTCTAACGTTGCTCTGAATGTAGTTTTGTTACTTACAGAATTTCATGTGGTAGAGAATGAACATCTGGACATGTCTTTTTAATGTACATGATTGTGTGTTCACCTATTGGTATGCAAGGTATGCCACAGTCCTTTTAGGCCATAATCAAGATGTTTGCTTCACACTAATAGCTCCCTTCCTCTTCCTCTCTGTTAAGCTTGTTAATACTCTTTATCAAGGAGTTGTTTCAGTTTGTAGTTGTTTGTGTCACACTCCCCTAGCCTGACTTGGTCATACTCATATTCTGGAAAGAATGTGAGTCTGAAACTGATCCATTGGGCTGTGATTATGGGCCGTGTGTCAACCGAACCAGGAAATAAAAGGCCTCTGCACTCAATTGGATAGACCTACAACCAATCAGAGCAACGGAGTAAGTGACGTTGAGAGATAGCTTAAAGTTGATAGATTAAACTTTTTCTGAATCCCGTAGGAAGGACGGCAAAAACATCTTTTCCATCAACAAATGCCTTGATCGCGGTTCTCTGTTCCTCTTCTAAAATGAATGCGCTGTCTATATCTTCTATAGGGGAATTATCACACTACGTCACACTGACGTCACGCAGGTGCAACTGCGCATGTCGGCAGCAGAAGCTGGGCGCTGGGCGCTGAAACAAACCCGGGAAAATGTCGTGTTGTGCAGTGGGTTGCCAGAATCGACCATCTGTAAACAAAGGTCTGAAGTTTTACTGAATAGACCCCTTATCAGCCGACGTCACAGTTACATCACGGCGCTAGCTGGAGGCAAAACAAACGGAAAACTGCAGGCGGCTAATACAAAACAGCACAGATTCGGCTACATAATAAGGAGCTTAAATTATTATTATTATTATTAAATGTCATCTTGATGTGTTGTTGGGTGCAAGAATCAATGAAAAATGAGTATGCTGTATCTGGAATTTTTATTTCTAGAAAATATTCACATCATTAACATTGCACGTACTGTCACTGTTTACATTGTGGTCTTCTCGGCGCTGGCTCGGCAGAACTGCGGATCGTACCACACAAGTCTTGTACATGACCATTCAGCACATAGTTATAGGCATCTAAAGATTTATATGCCCTCAGTTTCTCTTTACGCTCGGTTTCTCTATCAGGTAGGTGTAGAAGTCAGGCCACTCAACCGGAGGTAGCGTTAATCCTGTCAGATCGTCCATTGAGTGAGCGTGTACGGGTCAGCCGTAAAACGTTTTTTACGTCTGGTTCCGTCCGTTAAAATTAACTTTTGCAAATAAAAATCGGAGTCCTGGACACTGAGTGACCTTGCACATTAAGATAAAACCGGATTTTCTCCAGTCTTTGTTAAAAAACAAGCTAACAAAACTTGCAAAATAACGTTAGGGAAGCGGCCAGAGGGATCGTTCTGCAGCCAACTAAGCTCCGCCCACAGAAAAACGTCACCATGTTTACCAACTGATAAGGGGTCTATAACACACGCGATAGCGGAATATACACAACTCAATTCTCCCGCGGCAGCCATGAATTCAAAACAAGCGCTCTGATGACGTGGATGGTTACGTTACCGTTGCGTTGCTCACATAGATATGATGTGTATGGTTGCTCATCTGTCCATCATCGTATAAAGCCCGCCCTGACAATTTGATTGGTCCGAACAATTTTTGATCTGGCATGAGTCCAGACCGAACTTCCCGACCAAAAAATGTTGTGGGCGGGGTTCGGGCTGGCAGCCAGGCTAACACTCCCCATTAAATCTGGAAAAACTGCTGCCAGGACTTTTTATCAGTTAGCCTGCATTGTCATTCTGATGTTTTAAGTAAAGTTTATGTTTACTTTTAGCTTGTGATTGTGAAAAACCATCTGATTTTGTGTTCCATTGACAAAAATAATTTACATTTATTATTATATTTTTAAATATATTATAGGCTATTCTATTATATATTTGTTATACATTCATTTTGAAGCCCCGTTTTAAAATGAAATCAATAAAATATATATATTTCATTCAAAAACAGTTTTTTTTAAATGAATAAAGTTAATGACTTAAAATAATAATCTTGAATGAAATATATATTTTACTGATTTAATTTTAAAAAAGGCTTTAAAATCAAAATGTATAACAAATATATTATACTTTGTGCTTGAACCCCTAAATATTTTTGTTGGTGGAACACAAAAGCAGATGGAAAAGGAATACTTGTTATTATAAATATCAAGCTAAAAGTAAACATAAACTTTACTTAAAAGTACCTTTGTGATTTGTACTTATTTAGAGTATTCTGAAGCCATTCGACAGCTCTGTGTCAGGAAAAGAAATTTTTTGAGGCTTTATGAACATAAGTGCAACAGTGAGCGCACAATAGAGAAATAAGGAGGACAATGCAGCACATTTGAATTTAAGGAAATGTCTCCCACACTTTGAGAACCACTTAATTATAGATACATTTTTGTCCTGGATAAAATGTGGCACCTTGTGGTACATCACAAAAACGTGTATTAATTCCAGTCTTGTAACGGCACGCATCACGTTCTTTCATCAGGGCAAACTTCTCTTTGATGCAGCCATTTTGTATCCATCCTCCGCGGCACTCGTTCCTTCCTCCTCTCATCCTCCCAGCAGGACGCACTCTCACACCCACGACTTTGCTTTTGAGACGTTTCTCTGCTAGTGCAGAAGAGAGAAAGAGATTTTCTCAGAAGTACGCTACTCTTTTTAAAAGTTGAAAACCCCACCATATCTTCATAAATATTTCATCATGAAATCTCCTCAAGGTGGCTGTGGAGATAAGCAGCCTTGAATACATTTGTAAGCCACATCACCTCACATTATCATGGCACGGCAGAGACATGAAACTCTAAAGGTTTTTACATCTCTTCAGTTACACCTAAGACTAATATCTGTCAAGAGAAATAAAGTGATTACAAATGCCCTTTCAGGGCACAAGTCTTCTGAAATGTGCCAAGCAATATCTGAGATGACAATCTTGTGCCAAGAACGTACTGAAAATGTTATATGCTAGTTCTGCTAATGTTTAAATTATCAATCAGAAACCAGACAGATAAATATTAACTAAACTCTCTTACTCGAAGACTGTCAGTGCATTTGAAAAAACCCCAGCTATTACTAATCACTTTCAATTAAATTTAATTGAGAGGTCAGAGTAAAGTAACCAATGCCAAAGTCCCTTTAAGGGGACATAACATCCTCTGGCAGCTATTATGGCAACAGGCATTCATATATTTTAGGTTTCAGAAGGGTAACTATCTTAAATCAACTATCTAAAAACTTAATCTATCTTAAATCTTAAAAACTACTGGCCAAATACATCAATAACATGTTAAGTCATGCTGAAATCTCAATGATTGAGTTAAATTAAAAAAAAAAAACACTTTCTTTAGCACTAGGTTTGTCATTGTATGTCACATGACCGATCACAACGCGGCAAGTTTGAAAAAAATAACTACCATTTCATCATTTCATCCTTTTCCTCACATAAACTACCATATGACTTATATCTATATTGTAAACGTACAAATCATACTGACCACTTTTATGATACTATTAAAGCAACACTATGTAACATTGTTCACCTTAAAATAATGTTTCCGAAGTCTTATCAGTGGTTCATCAAGTCGTAACAGGGTGAAAGGCACTTCTGCCATAGCCTGACGGAGTCTGTATCGCTTTTACTGGCACTATGTAACTTCGGGGTTCGGGTAGGAACCCGACCACAAAAAGAACTACAAAATTCGACTGCTTTACGTCAAGCGCTACAATAGTCATTATTTCGTTTTTCTTCGTTTCTGATGTCGCAATACATCATCCTTTCATGAAATCATGTAACATACTCTACCTTGTCTGTGGACATCGTTCATTCTAAAGCCGGTGCTGGATAAACCAGTAGCACCTCATTGCAGTACACGACATCCGGGGGGCGGAGTCGGATCCAGATTAAGGGGTGGGGTTGGGTAGGTTTAGGGATAAGGGGTGGAGCTGGGTAGGTTTAGGGGTGGGTTTAGGGATAAGGGGTGGAGCTGGGTAGGTTTAGGTATGTAAGGTGGGAGGAGTCGGCCGTGGATTTCATGTTCTGCAGTGAGGACCATCTCGGATAAACAGCGAGCGTGCGTGCGACGGTAGGCTCAATTATTTACGACAGCGGTAATGGACAATTTCGTTTCCAACCAGTAGGGCGACCGAAGAGGAAAAGTTACTTGGTGTTACTTTAAGAAAATAACATGGTGTAGGAATAACATGACAGAGTAAATGATTTTCTGTTATGTGTACAGTATGTATGAATACTAATACATGTTTTATATTTATTCCTTATTCCTGAGAACAATTGTGCTGCTTAATATGCTTGTGGAAACTGTGATACATAATTTTTTTTAAAACTCTTTGATTAATAGAAAGTTAAAAAGGGTTGCCATTGAAACGCATAAATTTGAGTCACGAACCGCTCTGAGTATAATGTCACAGGTTTTCATTTCTTCCAAATTACAGTAGTTATGGTGTGAACGCAGCAAAAGTTTGTTGTTTTGGTTCAGGAGGAACTGTAAAAGGTGGCTGCTGTTTCGGTTGCGGTGCTTGTTGACTAACGTCTGTCTAACTCTGAAACATGCTGCTGAACGTGCTGTACGATGTCTGCGCGAGCAGGGTGTGCAAGGCGGGTATGTAAAACATACATTGACAGACAGGTAGGACATCCTTTCGTAGCCCTCAGAACGCGGCCTATGATTGGACAAACATTTTATGGTCCTATGCCTTCCTAAGACGACATAAATACATATAAATACATTTATTTTATTAACTTAGGCCCTGTCCCAAATGGTACCTTAAGTGTTCTTTCTATGAGTATGCACTTTCGTGACGTAACGCCACTTCGACTGTCGGGAAGAAACCTGCTGTGGAGCTCGCTTCAGTGCAAAAGTGCATCGAAGGCGCATATTGATTGCAAAGAGGGCGCAAAGTCACCAAAAATTCCTGAGAGGCATTACTGTTATTACCAGGTTTACAGAGCTAATAGACGTCCAAGAGAACTGCATGAATAAGAGGATTATACTGTAAAAAGTGCATATCAGAGAGATGCATTTCTAAGGGCGTTCTACATTTTGCTCTTGTATCCTGTTGTGCGCCAAAAGCCTTAGGGAGATGCGCAGAGAGCTAGAGCTGCCAGACATCTCTTCCAAACAAAGCTATCGGTGCTCAGCAACCAGACTGAGGCATAGCAGTTGGCTAAACATGCTGTAAGTACTATATTAAAACATTCATTCAAAATTAATTCAAAGATGAGTCTGCCTTTTCTGAATGTGTCTTTATGGGTTTTAAGTCAGTGAAGAAAAATACTACTAATTTAAAGTACATATAAAAACTGATTAGATGACATACAATACCGTTCAAAAGTAAAAGGGCCAGTAAGATTTTTAAAAAGACCATTATTACTTTAATTCAGAAATAATAATGCATTAAATTGATCAAAAGTGCATGACAGTACAGACAAGACATTCATAAAGATTTCTATTTTAAATAAATGCTTTTTTGAATATTTAAAGAATTCATCCTGGAAATAATGTATCATCGTTTCCACAAAAATATTAAGCAGAACAACAGTTTTCAAAATTGATAATAAGAAATGAACATTTCTGAAGGGCACTGATGACTGGAGTAATGGTTGTTGCTGAAAATTCAGCTTTGCCATCATAGGAATAAATTACATTTTAAAGTATATTAAAACAGAAAAGAGTTATTTTTAATTGCATTTTTTTTACTGTATTCTTTTTCAAATAAATGCAGCCTTAGTGAGCATAAGATACTTCTTTCAAAACATAAAAAATCTAACCAATCCCAATTTTTTGCCGTTTTTACAAATTCACTTGATTACCCTTTATAACACCAAGTTGGAAGCGTTAATTCTCAATCTTAAAGTCAGAATTAAAATTTTTTTTTGTCTGAAGCCTCTAATGTTTTTAAATATTTTAAAATATATATTTTTTTGTATTATTGCAACACTGTGGCTACATTCACACTACAGCTAAACATGACTGCCACTGACACACTAGTAAATGTTAATCCCGTTCTGTACAGTGTTCATAAGGTGACAACTGCATTCAACAACCAAAATCACAATGACATTATATCGAACTGAACTACTAGGCTACTTCTTAATAATGTAGTGATATAATTACCGCATATTACTGCCAACACTTAACTGACACTGACAACTCATGTTTTTCTTTTCTTTGAGGTACTTTGAAGCAAATCGCAGATATGAAAATACATGTCTTGTGTCTCCATTGCAAATTTTGATATGGTCTGTCTTGCTCTATCACAGTTGCTTCCTTCTGACTTCTGAGCCCTTCGGTGTAGAGGTAACCTATATATCACATTGGAGCTTACACAAATAGAAAGTTCAAAATAATTTTTTGCAACAATCTAAAGGTCTTTTGCAGTGCAACGCCAGACGCGACTCAAGTGTTTTTTGTTAGTATCAGCCGGACGCAGTTATCATTTTCACATCCTGCGCCACATTGTTTGAATACCAAATGCATTTGCGCTTATTTGTGTGCCCATGGACATGCTGGTCTGAAAACGAGGTGTAAAATAGGGCCCAATCCAATGTATTCTTGCTGAAAAGAGTATTAATTTCTTAAAAAACAATACAAAAATCTAAATCTCACCCAAAAAGTTTTGTGCCACACCAAAATTGTGCTATTCTGCCACATTTGCATTCAGTTCCAGAAACAGTTTATTTTAGCCAATCACTTTGTAGTCATACAACTTACATCATGACACCGCAGATTGGCTGATCGCACTACAAGAACAAGCTCAGTCCCAAACCCTTCACTATACGCAACTATACTGAGCTGCGGCATACCAACATCTGTTGTTAGTGACTCCATTATTTGAAAATCTTCAGTTGCAACTTGGTGACATTAGCCTGAGGTTTTTCACACAGTAGCTTTAACACAGCAGAGAGAATCAGATGTGTTCAGAGTATTCTTCATAGGCTTCATAAACCATTGAGACGTCTGCTATCTATTTAGCATGAGTGATCAAGCGTGTCACTTCTCACCACCCTAATGCCATGAAGCCAATGCTCATGACTTTTCTCATCTACTCCCTGGTGCCTGGTTAGAGGCCCAGAGGGTTACAATCTGTACCTGAACATTAACAATAACAATCTGTTGAAGCACACATAAAGCAATAAGGCTCCTCTGTAACTAAGGAGTCAGTTACCAAGAAATAGGAACCCGGTGTCACAAGAAAGAATGAATAGGAAGAGGAAGAAGAAGAGGAGTAAGAAACTAATAGAAAAAGAATGTACAGTTCTCTCTTTCAAGCTCAGTATTAATAAAAACGGATTTAAATGCATGAGCGAGTTCAAGCCACAGTTGGAAACAACACCAATCTCTTTACAGCATCTACAGGCTTGGACTGCAACAAAGAAGGTCGTTTTAGATAAATATGCAAAGAGCAATTTGAGTTGCCCTGTATTCTGATACTCAGTGAGGAAGGTTATTTTGTGCATGTGTATGTGAAATGAATATGTACATGCATGATATATAATATCCTCACATTATCCCTGCTTTTGTCAGTTGCAGTGAAAAGGTAACAGTATGTTCTCTGTAGACCAAAACATCGCCAGCATGAAACAGAAAATTAATTATTGGCTTATTGGTATCGGCCAGAATTATAATATCAGTGCATCCATAATTGAAAAAAAAAGGTTCATGGTTCTTCACACAATTTTAAAGAACACTACTATGTTAACATATTATGAGAAATGTCTTAAAGGGGTACTTCACTGCTGGTAAAATGAGCTGCCTATACAGTAGAAAGGCAAAACAATTTGGATATCGTTGCTACAGAGAACAAAAGGCTGTTGTCTTTCCTTCTGCCAAATAGATAAGAAAACTTCAACACCCATAATGCACAAGGCCACTCCCACTAGTCTGCTATGGATATGCTCACCAGAGTCAGATACTGCCTTGCTTTAGTAGGATATACTTATTAGCAAACTTTTAGTCATAATGGCCTCGACTTATATTGTTCCTGTGCTCGAGTTCAAAGAGTAAATGTTTAGAGGGAGGGAGTTACTTTCGGTTTCCAGTGAAGGATCCAGCGCATGGTAGGCAGTGGCTCAATGGAAAATCTGAAAACCTCCATGTTGTACTAAATGTTTCAAAATAGATGACTATGAACACAGTGTTTTAGGTCCAACGGAGGAAAAAAAAGAAAGAAAAAAAACGTAATTTTGTCAGGTCTGCCCAACCCCCATGCCCCCCCCATAGTTGCCATAGTGCTCTATTTTTACCATACAGCCGTTTAAAGTCCCCATGAAATCAAAATTGACCATACTTACTTTGTTTGCCTAAATTGATCGTTTTGTGGTGAACAATTCATCCATGCAAGTCAATCCACACAAAAACATTTTTGGCTTCGTAATCTTTAATCAAATTTTGAAAATGCCCCTCCCCTCTGCATTGGAGGACCTTGCCCGATGACATATGCTTGACGGTTTGGGTGTCTGCTTAACATCCGTAAACACGCCCCTCCAACTGACATTAGGCAGGCACACAGCGTGTGAAAGGAGAGATGGCGAGGAGGTGCATTTTTCTAGATCCAATCAGGTGCTAGTTGGAAAAAAAGCCACGCCCACTATTTTGCCTCATTTAGTATTCCGTTTCTCTCGGAAATACGTCACAGCACTGGAGAAAAGTTGTTTGCAACTTCCGGTTCACGGGGACTTTAAAGAGTAGACATAGTACGATACAATTTCAAGTGATAAACCTTCCCTTACAATAACTTCTGTTCTGTTAATAACCCAACATTGTTCATTTACATATCCTACCTACATTATAACAATACAAAGCGGGTTGAAAATCGGCGGTTACAGTTTAAATTATTGCATAATACGTTCATGTTTAATGGGTTATTATTTTGTTTTTTTCTAGGTAGGAAGTTTGTTCACAAGCTGTTTAATTCATACAATTTACTTAAGATAAAAAGTGAAGTAAAATAAAAAATGAATCCATAAAAGGATCCCATGATGGGAACCCCTAAGTTTAAGGTTCATTATATATGAACCCTTTAAAGTTCTAGAACATTTTCTTCTAATAATGTACAGTAGAAGTGAATAAACCTATACAGCAATTATTGGACTCTTGAGTCCACCCAACTCCTTGTATGTGCTCCATTTCTTATTGCAAC
The DNA here is from genome assembly GCA_036326025.1 of Chrosomus eos. NCBI lineage: Eukaryota > Metazoa > Chordata > Actinopteri > Cypriniformes > Leuciscidae > Chrosomus > Chrosomus eos. Next base: position 12,385,105 of record CM070835.1, on the reverse strand, counting down.
ATATATCTCACTTGTTTACATCTACACATAATCACTTTTTCTCCCCAGGAAACCTGAGGGACAATAACTGTCACTTCCTTGTGGTGAATTTTTATGAGAACAATGGCTTTTGGGTGGAAAGGAAGAACACTTGCTCAGAAAAGAAACAATACACACCATCCCTGGGCCATCTACTAACACACTGTACATGGTTTTTACACAGAGATAACATCATGGTTTATGACACAGATCCGCATTTATGAGTCCATCTGTGCCCATAGCCTGTTTAAGCCTATAAGGAGATTCACACATTGCTGATGACTTTGCTAAACTGGGCATTTGTGTTTTAGTTCACACACAAATAAATGACATCTAGTTTCTCCACAAGCCTGTCAAAATGTATATACATTTCAATGGCATTCAGAATATTTATAAAAGCAAAATATTATAGAAACTACAGATTTATTTTACACTGAATTCTATTCTGAGAACAATCATAACCTCAATTCTGTGCAATTCACGAGTCAGCTGACCAGACTATGTATGTGGCCTACTTACATACTGTTTTTGAAAAAATGTATCAGTATTATTTTTAGGTCCACATAAAAGGTTAATAAATTAGGTTGCAGAAACTGTTCTGGTGATCAAATATGATTATTAAAATCATTCACTGGATTGTGATGTTTTCCATTGGTAGTGTTTTGGATCTGTAAAATGAGTATATTCTTTTATGTTCAGTTTGAAGCCTTGTCTACACGGACACGGGTATTTTTATAACCGTGACTTTTTTACACGGTTCGGCCGTTCGTCCACACGGAAACGCAGTATCAGGTCACTGAAACCGAACATTTTTGAAAACCTCTGCCAGGGTGAGGATTTTCAGAAACGCCGGTTACAGTGTTGTCGTGTAGACATTGAAACCGGGGTTTTTGCCTAGCGACGTCAGAGTGTGCGCCGTTATCCGCTGTGTTTGACGTCAGATTTGCGCCTACCGGAACCGGTAATAACCAAGGGGGTAATCCATCAGCCTAGGGTGACCATATTTTAGTTTTCAGAAAACAGGACGGGGGGCGTGGTTGATGGGCGGGGCGTGATTTTTGGGGAGGCGTGGTTAAGGGGTGGGGGCGTGTTTTGGGGGAGAATGCATCAAAAAATACTTGACAAGTGCATTCACAACCTTGCAACTATGTTATTATACTTTAATACATAAAGTAATACATCCTTTCCATTCAATGTTTGGCCCGCAACAATAGAATACTATTTAAAAAAAAGTTTAGCTTTTAACACCTTTTACATGACACTATTTATTTTCATGCCTATAGCATAGGTTGAAAATCTACTACTAAAATAAAATAAAAAATCTACTACATTATTTCAGTAAAAAAACAAAACAATTTGAATCCTCCTGATGTTCTCTTAGCCTATACGTTCTTTATTTGGGCGTCTAGGTCGCTAGCACCTTAACACTGACACGTGCCAACTTTGCAGTTCATGCATTCTGCTTTACACGGATCCTGACCGAAACGAAAACAGGAATTTTCTCTGTAAATCGTCTGTGAATTAACATTTGGGCTTTTTTTTTTACGCTGTTAGCTACTTACATCTTAACTCGCACTTGACCGTAAACTGAAGCGTCTGAAGCGACACGCTGCTAAAATTCTGTGAACGTGTAAAGTCCGCCTACTTTGATTTGATTGGTCATTTCAAATATTCTGACATTGACAAACTGTGACAGACCAATGAGGCTGCGATGAACACACACACACACACACACACACACACACACACACACACACACACACACACACACACACACACACACACACACACACACACACACACACACACACACACACACACACACACACACACACACACACACACACACACACACACACAGGCCTCTGTATTCTGATGATTCTGAGTCTGACGTGCTCTGTGCTTGACGCTGCGGATTGAGGAACGCGCTGATTATAACAAGAGGGGGTGAAGCCAAAGTCATATGTTTTGTGTGCAAAGGCAAGCGTGTATTTAAAGTGCACGCTTAATGGCCCAATGAAAAATAATGAAAACCAGGACATTTTCATCACTTTTTAAAAAACAGACAGGACGGCCAGGACAGGACGTGAAAACAGGACATGTCCTGGGAAAACAGGACGTTTGGTCACCCTACATCAGCCGGAAGTTGAAGCCTCGCGGGAGCCGCCATTGTAGCAGAACTTCACCTGCTGTTAGCATTCCATTGACTCCCATTCATTTTGGCGTATAACTTTACATCTGAGGCGTCCAAAGACTTAATTTGTTCATTATTTATTTCTAAAGAAACACGACAATGTATAAAAGGCTCCATTACTTTGTATCCCCCCCGTAGAAGCCGTTTTTGTAAATAATTGGCTAACGATTGCATCATAACCACACGACTTTCTGGCGCACAATAGAGATATTACCGTATAGACAGGAGGAGAAGCTCGCATGCAATCTTTTACTGTCTGTGAGGCAATCGGGGGGACATAGAGGCATAAAGTCAAGGGAGAAGCCCATAGATAGAGAGTCCATAAAAGCAATGGGACAAAATATTTCAACTACGTTTTTGAGGAATTAGGTGATTCAGATTTGTCTTGCCACTGCTACTAGAAGATTTACAACTGTCAGACTGTCGTCACTCTCAGTTTGAGCCTGCTCAGTTGCTCAGTCATCAGACAGGAAGTGCAATAATCGGGCTTCAGTCTTCTCCGTTGAAATCAATGGGGTCGCTGTGTCCATTTCTTTTAATGTCTATGGTAATAACTTTTTGTTAGGCTTCTGATTGGCCAACGTGGCTTTACGGTTAGGGTTATATCGCCGCCTGCTGGTGTGGCATGCTCTTCACAGCGCTTGATAGCGTGTTTTTTTCCGTTTTCATGTACACAGAGATTTTTTTTAAACCGAGGTGTGGACGGAATTTTTTTTTTTAACGCAGGAGGAAAAACTCCGGTTATAAAAACACCCATGTCCGTGTGGACAAGGCCTGAGACTTGTTTGCTTTGTTCCTGTTTCCTGCCTGTCTGAGTTCTCATTAGTCTCCTTGATTGGTCATTCTGTTCAGCTGTTTCCTATATTTCCCTTTCTTTGTGCAAAGCTCCGTTCTTGTTTGTGTAAGATGTTAGGATTAGTATTTCACCACGTTCTCCAGAGTGTTTGTGATTAAAGTTTATTTTGATTCTCCTTCATTGTGCAATTTATATTGAGTCATATTATATCTGAGTCATAATCAGAAATCAGATTGTTCTGCCCGCATTAAATATAATTAAGTCTTAAAGATACAGTGACATGCCTTGATAAGTGTAATTTTCTTTACTACGCATTCCCAAAAAATTGACAAAAACGTAGGGGTACAACAGCTCGTCACAAGGGACCATCTTTGTACTTTATAAAGTACACATTTTTATTTGACAGGCTTGTACTTTTACTCATAAAAGTTCATCGCAGTATACTATTACTACTTTAAGGTACTAAAATGCACCTTTTATGGGTAAGATAGGGTACAAAGTTGTCCTTTTAAAGGTACTGTCCCCATGAAAAGCTGTTGTACCCCAAAGGTACAATATTTGAATATTTCTTTTTACAGTGTATAATACTGGTCTATAGCATTGCAGAAGTATTAAAGGTAGGGTAGGCATATGCGGAGAGGCTAGCGATAGCAAGTTAGCATTGAAAGCATGAGATCCCACCCTCCCTTCAGAGCGTCTCCAAAGCCACGCCTCCTTCAAAACACATGAATGCGCACAGCAGAGTAGGCATAGTAGGCAGAGCAGAGTAGGCACACAATACTCTTCTGTCCCTGTTAAACAGAAACTGCAACAGAACACTCAGGCATTTTTTGATTTTCCCACGTATTGATTCTAATGAACATTCAAGAAGCATCCATTTTCTTTATGCGAACATTTGCTTACTTATAACAATGGCATAGTTTTAAAAAATCAAAATGAACAGCGATATTCAACTGACATATACAGCTGAACAGCCTCAAGGTAATAAATGTTGCAAAGAGGCTCATTTCAGCTGGGAAATGCTAGCGAGTCACGTGACATCGCAATTACTTGCAATCTCCCTCTTGCCTGTGAATTTATGGTAAGCAGATAAGCAAGGGAATACATTTTAATGAGGAAACATCTGCATCTGTAGTATTTGTACATTATACTCTAATGCATGTTTTTTAAACTACAGCCCACATGGGATGAATGCTTGAAGCAGTGCTAAATTAGATCAAAGCTAGAGGAAAGGATATTCCTTTCTGTTTGAATATTTGGATTCAGACTGTATCTGTGTGGGCCAAGTTTTGCCTACAAAACCATCCTTTTGGGAAGCAGCCAACAGAATAGGAAAACAACTTAATAAAGATGCACTACCATTCCAAATTTTGGGGTAAGATAAAAAAAACAACCTTTTATTCAGCAATTAAATTGATCAAGAGTGGGAGTTGTATAGTAATTTATAATGTTACAAAAGATTTCTATTAAAAATAATATCATCATCATCATCTTCTACCGCTTATCTGGGGCCGGATCGCGGGGGCAGCAGTCTAAGTAGTCCTCTCTCAAAGAGTGTGGTTCCAGAGCCCAAGCCGTGCGTGGAGGTGATCCCGACTACTGTCGATCCCGACCTCGCTCTCAACCTCACGTACAATCTCAGGCTCTTTCCCTGCCAGCGAGGTGACGTTCCACTTCCCTAAAGCTAGTTTCCGTGTCCAGGGTTCGGCACCGGACAACATAGCTCCAAGGATCGTTCGGGTACTCAAACCCCTCCACCACAGTAAGGTGGCAGATCAAGGAGGATTTTTATTTACCAAAGAATCCTGACTCACAGATTAATTGAATAAAAAATCTGATTAATATTAGAATTTGATCGTAATTCAATTGTATCATACATTCTGCTACGTACAATTGATTTTCTTAATAAGGGGATTTACATTTATATCTGTCAAACAAAATGAATGCCAAACATGCGTGCAATGTTACATGACATAGGTACAAGAAATATTTTTTCCCACTATTCTTGAGGCTCTAAAATTACCACAAGAGAATAACGTGAAAGAACGCGTATATCACATTTCACATTCTCTTTTGTCACTCTACTTTTTTCATATCACGTATGCTCATTTTAGCTTTTCATTCTCATTATTATACACCATGATCGCTCTGATTTACAGTCTATACAATCCTATCAGCCATCTCAGTCTGCCCATGAATAACCCCTCTGGATTTTCCCAGAAGCCCTAGTGACGTAGCTTTAGAGCCACCCTCTCCTCTATTCCCAGCTGGGATGCCCTCTCACCCTTTCAGATGCACTGCAACTCCGACCTCATGTTCATGACATTCTAGTATTACCTGGAAATGTCCCAGTATGCTTACATTCTGTTAACCAGTTATCTAAGGCGCACTTTGCAGGCGTCACCTCATAAAGAGGATTTCTTGCCTCGGTTTTGATTAAAGTGGTCATATGATGAGGAATATTGGGTTTATCACGCCTATTCAGTGATCAGATATTTGATGTGAATGTGAAATGGAATGTGAAATGTATGAAAATCCAAACTTTTGGCTCTATGTAGTACGTGCTGTTCTACATATGCTTCTGAAAATCCCAATATTAAAAAAGAGAAGCTGAACTTTATTTTTAATGAGGTCCCTGACTGTTTTAATCTTTATTTAACAATTTAAACGGTACATTTCAGATTAGAATTGTTTGCGAATCTGTCACTTTGCAAAGAGACAGTTATTGAAGGATGGAGCAGCTCTAACTATATTTGACTCAAACCCACAGCTTATAGCAAAAATCACTATTTCTCATTTCAAAAGCAAAGAGTGTGTTTACATGGAACTCTTAAAAAACATCAACCTAAAAAGACCCCCATTTAATTTTAAGGGTCAAAAAATGGATATGGTAGTGCCTAAACACTGATATCTTAAAGGGGTCTTATACAATTATTTAAGTAGTTTTTTCTCTGAAGTCCATGAAGAGGGTTGGTCATTACATGTGACAGTATCAAAACTTGCTAAACATTAATTACATTTTTTGTTAAGAGGATAAAACGTACTCGGTTACTAACGTAACCTCGGTTCTCTCTAGAGAGGGAACGAGTACTGCGTAATATCTTACGCTATGGGGAAACACTCTTTCCTCGAGATATTGAAGCCAAAAATTATCCTTAATTTTTTTAATCATGCAAAACGCTTTTGCAGCAGCAAGCAGACAAGGGCGAAACAGCTCGCGCGCCCATTGGCTGCCTCGCTGGAAAAGCTGCAGCCTATCGAGTGAAGGCACTGCGTGACGTAATGACGAATGAAGACGCTTCGCGCTCATTTCGTCATGTCCCGCCAGTATAGGCGTGGTCTCACCCTATAAATACCCCTCGATAGCTGTATTTCTCTGATTTTGTACACCGAAGCGAACCAGAGCATAGTTCACGCACGGCAAGATACGCAGTACTCGTTCCCTCTCTAGAGAGAACCGAGGTTACGTTAGTAACCGAGTACGTTCTCTTACGAGAGTATCTCTCGTACTGCGTAATATCTTACGCTATGGGGACCCCATACAAAACGCCGTGCGGACAGGGATCCAACACCAGAGTCCCGGGGCAAAGCCCGGGGCACATCTAGTGCATAATCACCATAACTCACATAGAGTAGAGGAGGAGAGGCTAAAGCATCACTCCTTTATAAAGTCCCGTAGGGACACTGACCCGTAAGGGCAACATAGCCGCATTGGCGGCCAATAAGCCCGAAGTTCAGACCGCCAAAAGCTTAGCTTGTAGGGCGGGCACCTCCAGGTTATAGTACTTGATAAATGTCGACGGCGAGGCCCAGCCCGCAGCCGTACAGATATCCTGCAGGGAGACCCCGCTATACCATGCCCACGACGAGGCCACGCCTCTCGTGGAGTGCGCTTTGACACCCAATGGGCACCGTAGGCCCTTGGAAGTGTAAGCCAGCGCTATGGCATCCACTATCCATCTGGATAGGCTCTGTTTTGAGGCGGCGAGTCCCTTAGAACGGCCGCCAAACAAAACGAAAAGCTGCTCGGTCTGCCTGAACCCAGCCGAGCGGGACACATAAGCCCTTAACGCCCTGACAGGGCAAAGGAGATTCGCGTCCCTCTCCTCATCGAGAACCGGAAGGGCTGACAGGGAAATCACCTGGGCCCTAAACGGTGTATTGAGGGATTTCGGCACGTAGCCGTGCCTCGGTTTGAGTACGACCTTTGAGTCGTTGGGCCCAAACTCCAGACATGACGTGCTTACAGAAAGCGCCTGCAAGTCCCCTACACGCTTCACTGAAGCGAGAGCCAATAGAAACACCGTCTTAAGGGACAGGTGCCTCATATCCGACAGCTGGATCGGCTCGAACGGGGCGCCTTTCATGGCCTCCAAGACCGTGGAAAGGTCCCAAGCCGGGACTGAAGGGGGCCTGGGAGGATTCATTCTCCGAGCCCCTCGTAGGAAACGCACGACTAAGTCGTTTTTCCCCAGTGACTGGCCAGACACAGGTTTAGCAAACGTTGCTATGGCCGCCACGTACACTTTGAGCGTGGATGGGGTTCTTCCCTTATCCATCAGCTCCTGAAGGAAGGCAAGCACTTCCTCAACCCCGCAGTCCACGGGTGAAAAGCCACGGGCTCGACACCAAGTAGAGAACACCGACCATTTCGAGGCATAGAGCCGTCTGGTAGACGGAGCTCTAGCCTGTGCGATCGTGTTTAGCACTCCTTCTGGGAGGCTAGCGGGTACCCGTTGATGGCCCATGCGTGCAGGGACCACAGTTCCGGGTGAGGATGCCAAATCGAGCCCTCTGCCTGAGAGAGGAGATCTCTCCTCAACGGTACAGGCCACGGGGCAGTGCTGGTCATCCGCATCAGGACCGGAAACCAAGCCTGGTTCGTCCAGAGCGGAGCCACAAGCAGCACTGGGCATCCATTTTCCCTGATCCGCTCCAACACCTGTGGCAGGAGCGAGACCGGGGGAAAAGCGTACAGGGGACCGCTGGGCCAAGTATGGGCCAGCGCGTCCCTGCGCTTTGAGAAGAATACTGGGCAGTGAGCGTTCTCGCGGGACGCGAACAGGTCCACTTGCGCTCTGCCAAACGTTTCCCACAGGAGCTGGACCGTCTGCGGGTGCAGCGACCATTCTCCTGTCAGGACGTTGTCTCTGGACAGCATGTCTGGACCCGTATTCAGGTGCCAGGCACGTGCGCCGCTTTCAAAGAAAGTAGGTTGCGCTGGGCCCAGACCAAGAGGGGTTCCGTCAGCCTGCAAAGGCGTGCGGACCTGAGGCCGCCCTGGCGATTTATGTACGCCACCACTGACTTGTTGTCCGATCGGACCAAGACGTGGTGGCCCCTCACCAGGGGACAGAAGCGCCGCAGCGCTTTGTCGACTGCTATCAATTCCAAGCAGTTTATGTGAAGGAGCTTCTCCCGCTCTGACCATAGGCCAGCCAACGGTCTGCCCTCGAGCAGCGCTCCCCACCCCGTGGTGGAGGCGTCCGTAGACACCACTTTCACCCTTGAGGCGGTCCCCAGACTCACACCAGACTGATACCAGCTGGTTACTTTCCAGGGTTCCAGAGCCGAAACGCACCTTTGGTCGACCCTGAGGCGACACCTGCCCGTGGACCATGCCCGGGGCGGGACCCGTGCTTTCAGCCACCACTGCAGCGGGCGCATGCGAAGCAAGCCCAGCTGGAGTGCATGGGATGCTGAGGCCATCAGGCCCAGCAATTTCTGAAACCGTCTGAGCGGGACTATGGAGCCGTGGCGGAAGGATTCCGCGACGCGCTGAATACTTAGTACGCGCTCCGGTGACAGGCGTGCCGTCATGGAAAGCGAGTCTAACACTGTTCCCAGGAAAGAAATTCTCTGGCTGGGACACAGCAGGCTCTTTTCCCAGTTGACCGTCAGGCCCAGTGTCTCGAGATGCTCGAGCATTGTGGCCCTGTGTTCTATGAGCTCTGACCGTGATCGAGCTAGAATCAGCCAATCGTCCAAGTAGTTCATAACTCGCATGCCCTGAAGTCTCAGGGGCGCGAGAGCCGCGTCCATGCACTTCGTAAATGTACGGGGTGCCAAAGACAGGCCGAACGGCAGGACTGTGTATTGATAAGCCTGGCCCTCGAACGCGAATCTCAAGAATCGCCTGTGATGGGACGCTATTTGTATTTGGAAATACGCGTCTTTCAGATCTATCGACATAAACCAGTCCCCTTGGCGCACTTGCGCGAGGATTTTCCTGGTCGTAAGCATCCTGAACTGGCGCTTCACAAGCGCTTTGTTCAGCTGTCTCAGATCTAGAATGGGTCTGAAGCCCCCATCTTTTTTCGGTACCAGAAAATATCTGCTGTATAAGCCCCCTTCGCTCTGAGCCTGAGAAAGGGGCTCTATGGCCCCTTTGCTCAGTAGTTTCGCTATCTCGGCTCGAAGTAGATGAGATACTTCGCTTTTCACCGAAGTCTCGACGGGCGCCGTACAACGGCGTGGACGTCGTGCGAATTGTAGCGAGTAGCCTCTCTTTATAGTGTTCAGCACCCAGTCTGATACCCCGGGTAGCTTCGACCACGCTTCTGCGCGAGTAGCTAGGGGTAGGATGCAGACCGGGCTCTGGCCGTGACCTGACAACGGCTCGAGAGCCCCGGTACCCTGGGAACACGACGCCGTGTTTACAGCGTTCGAGGCGGGGGGCGCGCTGGGCACAGCGGGCAGTCTGGCCGCGCTCACAATCTCTATGGCGGGACGCATAACGAGAGTGAGCGGGGCGAATCCCGTGGGATTCGGCGTGCTTGCGGGAGGATGTGGGCGCAAACCTACGGGCACATCTACAGCACTGTGCACGCTTTCGGCCGGAGCCGATAGATTGTGTGTTGGTTTCGTTTTTACAGAAACCAAGGGACACGGGGCATGCAGCGTGAGCGGGCATTGTATGGGCGCAATCGCTACATTGTTTGCACAATCGACCTGAGTCAGATTTATGTGTGCTCGCCTCGCACCGTGGCGGGCTGTGTCTGGGTGTGGGAATGGGCACTGGGGCGTGGGCATTCTTACAACACTCATAACACCATCGGCCGTGGCCGGCATACCAGAAAATACACTCTTTATTGGATTTATCTGGGTAGCCATGAAAACGGCTTTTGTGTGCAGGCAAGCGGGCTGAGACACCGGCTGCTTCACTGCTAAATACACTGGCACAGTCACTTCGCAAGGAACTGAACGAGCGAATCTTTTCGGTGGGGAGCCGGCCGCAGCGGGCTCCGAACACCGTCGCTTTCTTAGAGTGGCTAGGAAAGCTTCGAGGCCTCGGGCTTGAGCTCAATCTTCGGCCGAGGCCCGCGCTGAGCGGGGCGGCGTCCAGCAGAGCGAGAGCGCGGTCTCTGATCCCGGGCCTGGCGGCGCTGTGTAGCGGCGGCTGCGGGCGATGCAGGCCGAGGCTGCGAGCTGCGAGCAGACGGCTGCTTAGAGCGACCTGCAGCGGAGCTCGAGCGCTTCGGAAGGAAGTGCTTCATGGCCTGCGAAGTCTTCTGCTCCTCCGAGAATCTGTCCGCGAAATCCTTGACGGCAGATCCGAAGAGGCCCGCAGGGGAAATGGGCGCGTCGAGGAATACAGAGCGCTCAGCTTCCGTCATCTCAGACAGCGTCAACCACAGATGTCTCTCAGCAACGGCGAGAGAGGCCATATTCCGCCCCATGGCCTGAGCAGCGGCTTTAGCGGCGCGTAGAGCAAGGTCCGTAGCGCCTCGTAAATCCGCCACGTTGATCGCACCCGGGCCTTCCTCGTCCAGTTTAAGGAGAAGGTCGGCCTGGTAGATCTGCAAGATCGCCATCGTATGCAGCGCTGAGACCGCCTGTCCAGCGGCTGTGTAAGCACGTCCGTGCAGCGATGAAGTCACCCGGCAGGCTTTAGAGGGGAGCGTCGTCTGCGCGCGCCGTCCCGCAGAGGGCGGGCAGAGATGCGACGCGACCGCCGCCTCGACAGGAGGAATGGAGAGATATCCTTTGTCTCCCGCGCCGGTGACAGAAGTGAAGGCCGCAGAAGTGGAAGTGCGCAGTCTGGCGGAGAACGGGGCGGTCCATGACTTAGCGACTTCGTCGTGGAGCTCAGGGAGGAAGGGGGCGGCCCTAGACTTAGACGGGGCTTCGTCTTTCTTGAGAAAGCGCCCGTCGAGTCTGTTGCGCGGCGGCAAGGCGGGCGCCTCCCACTCGAGGCCGATGCTCTCTACGGCCTGGGTGAGCAGACGCATCAGCTCAGCCTCAATGCCGGGTCTCCTCACAGAGGGTTGGCTAGACACGTCAGCGGGGGGGAGGTCCACAGAGCTCGCCCAATCCTCGCTATCGGAAGCCACAAGAGAGCATACCTCGGCAGGCTCGTCCAGCTCGGGAACGGAAGCGGCGGCAGACGGCGGGCGCTGTCCGTCCGGGAGCGACTCAGGTGAAGCCGGCGAAGCAGGCGGGCGCACCGGCGAGCTTTGGCGGGCTGGAGAAGGCTCGGGAGCGCGCTGGGCGCGACGCTTCTTACGGCGCGGCACAGACGGCTGGGACGCGGGTTCAGAGAACGACGCCAGGCGAGTCCGCAGAGTCGCCATAGGCAGAAGTTCGCAGTGCGGGCATCCACCATCCGCGAGCGCGATAGCAGCGTGCTCATGACCCAGGCAGGACACACAGATGACGTGACGGTCCTCATCGCTGAGTTGAGAGCGGCACGAGCCACAGAAAGGCATCTTTAAAAAGACGCAGCTCTTTTAGAACATATAATGGGTGTTGCGTCACGTAAGCAAACACACACACACACAGTGACAGAGTAAAGGATATAGTACGCCGGAAAGCGCAGCAGGTACGGCAGTTGAAGGCGGCTGGGCCAGCGACTTCAGAAGATGGCACGTCCCGCTGAGAAGGCTACAAGTCAACGGCGCGGCTTCTCACTCTGGATCCCGCGATGCGTGAGCTTCGCGTGAAGAATGAAAAAATCAGAGAAATACAGCTATCGAGGGGTATTTATAGGGTGAGACCACGCCTATACTGGCGGGACATGACGAAATGAGCGCGAAGCGTCTTCATTCGTCATTACGTCACGCAGTGCCTTCACTCGATAGGCTGCAGCTTTTCCAGCGAGGCAGCCAATGGGCGCGCGAGCTGTTTCGCCCTTGTCTGCTTGCTGCTGCAAAAGCGTTTTGCATGATTAAAAAAATTAAGGATAATTTTTGGCTTCAATATCTCGAGGAAAGAGTGTTTCCCCATAGCGTAAGATATTACGCAGTACGAGAGATACTCTCGTAAGAGAACTGAAGTTTGTCAAAGGGTTAATTCACCCAAAAATGAAAATTCTGTTATTAGGCTCAACCTCATGTCATTACAAACCCGTAAAGATCTTTGTTCATCTTCGGAACACGAATTAAGATCTTTCTGAACCAGCCATAGGACGTATTTGCCACTTTCAAGGTATAGTAGTCGACATTGTTAAAATAGTCCATGTGACTACAGTGGTTCAATCTTAATTTTATAAAGTGATGAGAATATTTTGTGCAAAAAAAAAAAAAAAAACGTTATTCAACAATTTCTTATCTTCCATGTCAGTCTCTGATGCTGTTCACGTAGTAAACACTGCAGCGCTTCAGGGTTCTACGTCAGAACGCCGGCTCATTATTGTTTTGTACACTAAAATTAGGTTGAACCACTGTAGTCACATGGACTATTTTAAAGATGTCTTTACTACGTTTCTGGGATGAGGGTGAGTAATTAATGACAGAATCTTTTCCTGTTTTGGAATGTATTTCAATAGCATGATAATATTGTATATCATGATGAAATTATTGTGATATGAAAATTTGATACAGTCACATGTCTAGTAATAACCAACCCTTTATTCGCGGATTCAGAGAAAAGACTAATAATAATAATAATTTTAAAGGGTACCTATTATTATGGCATTTAAAATGTTCCTAATATTGTTCTGGGAGTCCCCAACAACAGTTTTACATGCATGCAATGACAAAAAACACTTTTGTTGTCTTATAATATGCATTTATTTTTACCTGATTTGCTCAGCGATTCCCAAATGATTCGTTTGACGACTCATTTTTCAAACCCCTCCTTTGAGTGACGCTAATCTGCAGTGATTGGTCAGACGACCCAGTCAGTTATTTTTCGCGTTAACCCAAAGCTTAAAAATATTGATAAAGCACTGCAGTACTACAATACGCTCTATTCTTTATGACAACTCCAATAACAACGACAAACATTTTACATATTTCAAAAAACACACACACACAGCTTGGAGACCTAAGCGCTGAGCGTAACTGACACACACATACACACAGCTTGGAGACCTAAGCTGCGTTGAGCGTAACTGACACACACACACACACACACACACACACACACACACACACACACACACACACACACACACACACACACACACACACACACACACACACACACACACACACACACACACACACACACACACACACACACACACTTATTGAGCATGCTACAAAACCCATAAAAGCAACAATTATTAACAGTACTTACAGGTTGTGATTCGGAGAATGAAGCCGATCCAAATAAACTTGGTACTGAACGTTCCTTCAGTATCAACCGACTCGCGAATCCACACAGCATTTATGTTTGTAAAGGAATCATCATTAAAATAACGCGAACACAGCTCAAGGTGGCTATACTTGTGTGGTATAGTTGTAAATATAAACTCTAGCCACTGAGTCTTCACATGCTTGTCCCTGGGCAGTGAAAAAAAAGTTCGCTTTTGATTCGCACTTCAGAACAGCTCGTCGACATGTTGTTTTCACTGTTTTCTGGCGCGCGCAATGAGTGGGCGTGTCTTATTCAAATAACTTGTACAAGTGACGTACGAAAGTTAGAGAAAATGCATCGTTCGTCTATCGATTCATATCAGCGACTCAGAGTCGACTCTTACTTTTGAGAGACAATAACTTTGTATACGGTGAACTTTCATGTTTAAAACTTTGCAGGATGTTTTTGTTCACTTAGATCTATGTTACACACTACATGAAAGGTAATTTTCAAAATTCCATAATAGGTACCCTTTAAAAATATGTGATAAGACACCTTCAAGATTTGAACAAATATTTTGGATGATGCAAAAATGTTTTGAATGATCTGTCTTTGCTAAGACTTTTGTATCTCTGGATGCCTAAATAGCCCCTTTGACTTGGCTAAATGTGGTTGTATAATCGAGGGCAGTATAGCTCAGGATCACTGCCAGTCTTTCATTACACTCTCTCTCAGTTTAAGCCTTTGTTTCCCTCTCTAGAGAGAGAAATCCAACCCACACTACATGCTGGAGAGAGAAAGCAACTGTGTGTATGTGTGCAGCTCTTCTAAAAATAAGTATTTCATTCAGAGGCTACAGCAATCCCACTTTCCTCTCAAAAAACGCTGCAGAACAGAACACCTGATGGGTTCACTGTCTGACATCCCATAATGCCATGCTAACATGAGGCAGCGGAGGAAAACGCTCACTGGAGTTTAAATGTAAATGCGATCATCACATTAGCAGCAGGAGCAGTTTAGTTATGACAGTCTAAATCTGAGGCGTCCAGAGAGGCTTACCGTAAACACACAAACATCACTAATGTGGGCTACACAAATACAGAGGGTCCAATCCCACAACATATTTGGACACTAAGACACACTAGCTGTATGAATGTAATTGCATAAATAACAGAATATCAAACCAAATGGTGCCTGTAAACAAAATAACTTTTTTTCAGTGTTGGGGGTAATGCAAGTTACATAACCAGATTATTTTTCAAATAACTAGAAACTAGTAATGCATTAATTTAAAATTTACAACAAAAGTTACTGTTTGAATGCGAAAATGTTTGTGTGCCATGTGTAAACATGTAACATTTACTCCTCTCACTTGCACAAACCAGATTCAGTATTACTCAATACGAATAAAAACAGTGAAATGCAAACCCAGAATATTACACAAACCTGTAAATATGTTAAATAACAAAAAATACTTTATGCATTTAATCACTTTATTAAGCAATAACTTCGCTCCTGACCTTCGATAATCCAATCCAATTCAACCATGCTAATAAGAAAAAATGACTTAAACATCGCATTTGTGTTTGGTTTGTTTGAGCTGCACCCTCTACTGTACAGGCGTGAATGCAAGGCCAAATTTAGACAAAAATAAAATGGCTTTCCCCCAATTCTAATGGTCTACATATAGTTCAGTATGGTTGCTACATGTGTTTTCACTTAGACAGTCATAATTTATCTGTTGAGAAGCGAACAAATGGCCACTCATGACCTGGTCATCATTATGCAATCAGTCTTTGAGATTCACACACCACAGATGCCTATAGCCACACTCTCAATGTGGCTCAATGGCTACAAACAGTTTGAAATCCTCTTAAAGTGTTCTTGTGAACTGGCTTTCAACCAGAACCCCAGGTAAAGCACACCTAAGGTGATCGACTGTGTGCGGGTGTGTCTATCTACAGAGCAGGAGGGTAAGATTTAGGGCAGCTACAAGCCCTGCAGTGCTTAAGCACATCCAGACAGGAGCGTATCGGCTCTCAGATAAGGGACTACATGCTGCAAATAACCCTTTTGCTTAAGCTGTAAGCATGTCCAGGCGGAATCAGCAGACTTATTCTGCGCTGATTTTGGGGGGAAATCTGCCAGTCTGTGGAATGTATTTACATTGCTATTAAAGATATTTAATATTTAACAACTTTTTAATAAGAATAATCAAAGATGTGACCAAAAAAAAAAAAAAAACGTCATCCTCATCTATTCACACTTTATGGTTTTTGAGTAACAGATCGGATAATTGATTTTTTTTGTTTGTTTTGTGTTTGTTTCGACAGTTCAAAACAGGGTTTATAAATTTACTTCTTAAATGTGGCACTCCAGTCCGAGGCCCCCACCACTGGAAGTTGTAATTCTAATTGAAAGAGACACTGACACAGTTTTTTCATGTTTAATACCGCTGCCTGCTTTTAAACAATCCATTGCTTCACGAGTTTGTACTTACATATAATAAGATATAGTATATACACTTTGCAAATAAAATACACTTCGCAGTGAGTATATCAGGGTCTTTAAGTCATTCAGTCATTTATTCAACAGATTCATTCAAATTGCTGATTATATATATATATTGTTCTTGCATTCTTTGGAGTCCTTGCATTCTTTCTCACACCTGAATGAAAGGCTCATTACTATGCAGTCATTACTATGCAGGTCTTTTGTCTTCTCAGGTGTGAACCAACTAATTATTCACAAGGGGGTTGGGCAGTTGACGCCTATTCGCATATTGCCTTGCCAGAAATGTTTTTCACAATTTTAATCAATCTATTGTGTTATGTGAATGATTAGGCAGGATGATTTTCAGATCATTTTGAAGCAAGAACTCTAGGCGACAACTTCCAATAGTCAAAAGTCTTGTGGACACATATTTAGTATGTGTTTTGTGGCCTTATTTCAGAAACTTTAATTTTTTCAATAACCATGCATAGACAATATTCTCTCAAAAATACAAACATGTACATGTTGCTCACATATTATGGTAGCCCCGTGGGCCGTTTGTGCTATATAGAGTGAATTTACACCTTTGCCATTAACATGTTTATAAATAACTGAAAAAAGCACAAATGTCAGTGCATGTCAAAACATCCCAAGGGCCCCAAAAACACCTTGGTCCCCAGAGGGTTAATAGTGAGAATTGGACCCTAAACTAAAGTGATACCAATTAAATATAAACAAATAAAACCACTAATATCGATTAATAAATATGCTACTGAAACACCAACATTATTTCAGGAAACGGAGAAATTATCAAGCAAATTACTGGAAACCAAAAATAAGGTGTTTTATTAAGAACATTTTTAGAATATTGTTAGGATGCCAGCTCTTTTTGATAATGCTGACAGTTGGGCACTGGGTTTACTGGAGCTCATGGGCCTCATGCTGGGTTAAAGATGCCCCAGGAAATCCAGTGACATGTGCCATTCCCTGGAGCACCACAGTCATGCTGGAGTCATGAGAACACGTGACAAATCCCACGCTCCCAACATCTCCAACTTCCTCCTCAAACATCAATAATGCTCACTACATTCAAATATGTGGGATGCATTTCACAGCTGCTCATAAAATAACAACCATAGTCTGGCACACACCCACTGTAATTTTAATGTATGAATATGATTTATTACAACAACGTCTTTTGAAGGTTTCTCTATTCTCTATTTGAAGGTTTCTCTTTCTCCAGTTTGATCATGTTTTCCCAATACTACGTTCGTTGCACTGGCTGCCAGTTTGTTAGAATTGATTTTACAATTCTGCTTTTAAAGCCATTAACGGATTAGCTCCAAACTATCTCTCTGATCTTTTGATATTAAATAACTCTGCAAGATCATTAAGGTCATCTCAACAAAGACTGTTGATGGTTCCGAGATCTAGACTTAAGACGAGAGGTGACCGTGCATTTTCCCTCTATTCTTAAGACTAGTATCCACAGAGTCTATTTTAAATCTTAAAAACCTCTTTTCACAGGCTTACAATTGTCCTTGATTTTAATGTTGAATTTTCAAATTAGTGGTTCCGATGTAAACACCCTTTTGTTTTGCGGTCTTTCTTGTTTTTTAGATATTTATCCTCTTTTACAGCACGATGGCCAACTATTGTTGCTTTTAATGTGCTATATAAATAAAAGTTAATTGATTGATTGATATTCTGAATTAAACATTCCATTCATTTACATTTGTGTCCAAGTCCCTAGCATCAGAATTGAATATATTTGTAACGACTGTCTCTTTTTTTATGCAACCTCTAAAAACAACAGCAACAGCCTTCAAATATGACTCCTTTTGAGGAGTTTTGGACATGAATATGTATGGGAGGGCTTGCTGAGTGGAGGCAAGGAGAAAGAATGGAGGTCAAGCAGAATGAGATAACTGGGGTATGGAAAGATTGAAAGGGAGCAATAGAGAGGAAAAAGTTCAAGTTAATTTCGCCTCAGCCTCAGCGAGTGTCATAACTGCCTCTCGAGATGTAGAGGAGCAAGAGGGAGCACAGCAAGCTGGCGGCCATCTGCCATCAACACTGCGGCTTCATCCTTCAGCAACCCTGCTGGGGGAATTTTTCAAAAATATGTCTATTAAGTTTTAGTTGTTTTTTTTGTTTTTACTTTTGAGCATGCAAAATTTATTCGGACACTGCAACAGTCGTGATATCATATGACATCACAAACGTGAATTTAACATATAACAATTAGTAATACATTTACAATTTAATGCAAAACGTTTAGTTATAATAGCCCAGGTAGAAGCACTTTTGCATACTTTGCTGGCATGAAAAACAATAATATAGTCTTGGTTGTCCTGTGGTTAAACAAGGATCTGTTCAGATCTACTAAAGCACTGCTCTTCTCGCAGAAAGCACTGGCTATTCGCACCTTGTATAACACTACAGCATTCAGACATATGTAGGCCAATGGGAGAAACTTATGTTGCCCTGGCAACTGCTTCTACTGCATATGTCTACTTCTGATGGACTCAGCTCATCACCTGGAATGCTAGATTTGGTATCTGCCGTATATAATCTGAGATTGAGCTCAAGGGTGTCCATATGACAATAGCCCCCTAATGGAATTCATAACCGACTACTTATACAAAACCTTTCAAAGTTTGGGGTAGGTACGATTTTTTTGTGTTTTGGGGGAAAAAAAGTCAATTGTGAAATATTGTTAAACTAACCGTTTTTGGAGTTGGAGTTAGAGTTAAAATAATTTAAAAATGTAATATACTCCTGTGATGGTAAAGCTGAATTTTCAGCATCATCACTCGATTCTTCAGTGTCACATGATCCTTCAGAAATCAGCTGATTTGCTGCTCAAGAAATATTTCTTATTATCATCAATTTTGAAAGCAGTTGTGCTGCTTAATATTTTTGTGGAAACCGTGATACACACTTAAGGATTCTTTGATGAATAATAATAATTTTAAAAAAAATTATTTTGTAAATGTCTTTACTGTCACTTTTGATCCTTGCTGAATAAAACATTTCTTTCAAAAAGAGAGAAAAATGAAATCTTACTGACTCCAAACTTAAGCCGGGCTCAGACTACAGGAGTTTTTAAATTGTGAAATCTGGAGAATCTTAACAGATTTTCTTTCAAATCTCAAACTGCACACACTACAAGATTTTAAAATCGTGCCACGTCATACACTACAAGATATTAAGATGATCAAGCCAGATTTAACACCTCACCTGATCTCACGGGGAAGACGATTAAAACAAAATGGATACTGTGACGCGGCAAATTGCTGTAGACATTATATAAGAAGAAATAATAAAGGCAGTCGTGTTGTTGGCACATTTGGACCAGCCGTTCCTACATCTCTATTGTCCACTGGTCCCGCACAGCTGCTTGTTGTTTCATGGTCGCCATTTCAAAAGTTTCGTCACGTCTCCATGCACACTTTTCTCTTATTGACTATTGTAGAAGTACTAACGTAATCAGTCGTATTCATCCCGATTTAAAATCCTAAATTTTAAAAAAGAACCGATTGATGCCCTCGATGCGATTTCGGGAGGGGTAAATCGGGCATAAATCGGCCCAAAACCCCTGTAGTCTGAACCCAGCTTCACCACCAGTGGCAGATGTGGGAAATGTTTGATAAACCTGTACAAAAACAATCTTTAACATTTGTTTGGTGACACTAGTGTTATTAAAATGACACACCATCTTAAAAGACAAAAATTTGCTTTGAGGAGCAAAATGAGATACAGCCCAAGGCTCAGGGAACAGAGAGAGACCAAAGGTGGCAGTCATGACAGCCAGGTCAATGTCTGAGAACAAAGAGATCCTAAGTGCTCCCTAATATATTTCCTGGCAATATAACTCTGCGAAACCAGAGACCTTCACACAGAGCAATTAATAGGCCATTACCGAACCATCGTCCCCCGGCACGCTTTGATCTTACGAGTAGTTTTCTAGGTCTAAAGACACTGTTTCTTTTGAAGGAGACGGGGTTACCATCACACATCAGTGTCCTTACTTTCACTTGTCAAAGTCCATTCAGATTTAAGGATCAAAGGATTTGAACATGTCTGTCTAGGTGTGACGTGACCAGACTTCTTAAATCAGCCCTGAAAATCCATGCTAAG
Organism: Chrosomus eos; assembly: GCA_036326025.1. NCBI lineage: Eukaryota > Metazoa > Chordata > Actinopteri > Cypriniformes > Leuciscidae > Chrosomus > Chrosomus eos. The sequence goes on along the minus strand of CM070835.1, from coordinate 12,364,940 downwards.
AAATGACTTCCAAGACTGGCACAAACATAGTGGCAGAGAACAAATCAAGCAGGATTGGAGTTATGACGAGACTGCCGCAGCTCTACGACTGTCTCTTTACTGCAAATCAAACGCAGCGGGCTGAATTATCATATACTGGAGGCCTGTCAGAGAGCTTTTATCATTCTAATTAATTCGCCGAAAGGCTCCAGCTGTGGCTATTTTTATTTGAGAACGAAGGAGGAGAAATGAAAACAAAATGCCGACAGTGTTGTATGCGTTCAGAAGACGTATGCACGGATGACTTAGACCTACTGCTAGAGGGGGAGTTCCATCACTGCCATTTTTCTATTGGAAATAGAGTAGAATTAAGTGAAATACAGAGCAGAATGTAGAATAAAACAAGTATAATCCTTGCAAAATTATGCTTAGTAATAATGCTTCTTTATTGGCATCTACAGTTCAATGATGAACCTTTAACATCAATGGAATAATTCCATTGCATAAAACGTTCTATATAGTGGAAAGTGGTTCTTCAGATTAAATGTTCTTAATGCTAAGAAAAAAAAAAGTTATCTTATGGCATTGCAGCGAAAAGCTCCCTTTTGTCACTTTTATTTAGGCTATAAGAGTGTGGGTGCTTGGTATATTCTATTGTTGATTATACCAGCCCTTCCCAACCCTGTTTCTTAAGGATGACCAATAGCACACATTTAGGATGTCTACCTTGTCAAGCACCTGATGCAACAAACCAGCTTTTTAGTAAAGTTCTCCTAGATCTACTATGTGTGGTATCCACTTGTGGCATGCTGGAAAATAAAAGCGCAGTAACATATGGCATTCAAGATTAGCCTTTTAGCTCATTAGGATAGTGACTCACAGGGTCACTCACAATCTTAATCTCAAGATTTACCAAATAATGACGAGCACAGTGGGGGTGGAGAATACGCCAGACCAGCCACATTCATCCTTCACACCTTCTTATTCACCATGGAGAGAGAAATAACAGGTGACAGCTCTCCCCACATACTAACTTACTCATGATAGGCTATAGATGCTGTTGGAGAAATAGAAATGTGGTAGCATATTGAAAAAATCTGCTTCAAATAATTTGTAAGTGAGGGAAACATCAAATTGATTCTTAAAGGTGTCCAGAAGTTCAAGAAAATCACAGGATTGAGCTCACCTTCAGGAAACGGGTTAGGCTGAACCACATAGAGGAAAGCGTGCATCATGTTAAATAAAATCCCAATGGCACCAGGCTCGTAATAGGCGACGGTCTCGTAAACTCCGGAGGGGACGAAGCCGAAATTCAAAGTTCTCCGCGCTGGAGCAGCAGGAGTGCCGGACTGCCCGTCCTGGAGTTCCCCGGACGACAAGCCCCAGCACAGAATAATCAGTCCCGTTTTCCACAGCATGATTAGTTCTATCGTTAAAGCAATTCCAGATAATAGAAGTGGAGGAAATTCTGGGTTTTCTATGGAAGTACAATCTCGGTGATTGCAGATAAACCGCAGGTCTCAAGTCCTGCTGTCCGGCAAACGATTCATGATGACCATGGTCCCCCGTGGCGAGCGGCTCCTGCAGGTTCACCTCGCGTCTCTCTGTCGGCCAGTCAGTCAGATGCCCCGCTATAATAACACGGCTGGTGAGCGTGAGCCAGTGAGGTGTGAGTGAATACAGACTCGCTCGCGCTCGTGCTCCGCCTGCCGGGTGCTAAAGATCAGTGACGCGATGATTTCATTTAGGCAGGTTTTCAATAATTTTTACCACTTTCAAACACTGATGAAAGACTGGTGAAAATGTGACTTTTTAAACACCCTTTTGTCCTTAATGGTTTCCTCTATTTTCAGAATACGACACATGTTTAGTTGTTGATTTGATTTCAGTTTCATCTTGACATCAAACAAAAGTAGCCCACTGAAATAAACGACTCAAGGGAATTTTCTTCTTCTTTATATAGGCTATTTAAAGAATTACAATACTTTCCCGTCTTTTTAAAATCTCCCTAATCAAAAAAAGTAATGACATCATCATCCTTAAGCAACATTTTTTTTGTTAGAAAACAACACAAACATCAACCAGCAAAAGATTCAAAGGGATAGTTCACTTTGAAATAAATTTTTGGTGTTTTAGCTAACCTCAAGGGCATCCAAGATGTAGGTGTCTTTGTTTACAGTAGTTTCAATTTTGATATTTTTAGGTCAAACCGTTCTTGTCTGTCAGTCTATAATGCAGGTCTATGGTCACCACCTCAAAGAGCATACACAGAGAAGTCCAAATTAAACATGATATAATGCCTCGTAAATGTAAGTAGCTACACATTGATGGCCTAAGACACGAAACGAGCGGTTTGTGTGAGAAAACGAACAGTATTTATATAGTTTTTACCTCTTGTAAACACAGCCACGTCGTGATCTGAGGGGGTGGCTGTGGTTACAAGAGGTAAAAACGATATAAATACGGTTTCTCTGTGCATGCTCTTTGAGGTGGTGACCATAGACCTGCATTATATGACTGACAGACAAGAACGGTTGACCTAAAAATATCAAAATTGAAACTACTGCAGAAACAAAGACACCTACATCTTGGATGCCCTTGGTTAGCTAAAACATACCAAATTTTATTTCAAAGTGAACTATCCCTTTAACAAAATATGTGATGATTAGATGGGTTGTCTCACTCAACAAAATACACATTATGGTTAAATATCAAAATGAACGTATGCCTTTATGGCCCTGATATTTTACGCACTATTTTATAGTAAAATGTCTCTTAATTGCACCAAAATATCACTGTTATTATAATTATCTGTGTGGCAACTTAATATGACTCTTAAAATGCACTTAAAATGCAATTAAAAAGACTCTGAAAGTTTCCTATTCGGTGTGAAGGAAAATTTATATAGCCTACATGTATTTTTGTGGAAACATTATTAATGAAAAACTAACATCTTCCTTATGACAGAGGCTGGGTAGAACATCAGCATCTTTTGTTGGGACCGTCACAGAATATTGTTTCCTGTCACACAAACATAGTCATATATACCGCACATAGCCATCTCTGAAATCATGAGGAAATGGGAGGGTTAATAAAATTATTGTTCAAGCCCTATATACAATCCGATTTTTATAAATGGGAATCATGGCAAAATCTGTCTCCAGAGTCACAGGGAATGTATAAGCAACACATATGGAGAATGTTTATTTTAAACTTCTGAATGTTAATTATTTTCTCAGCTTCTTAGCATAACCAAATAAGTTCACCCACTGAGTGGGCTCAGATCTCCTACAACATGACTCATTTGATTTCTCTCATATTTTATTAAGGCATTAAAGGCTTGAAAACAAACAACAACAGAAAATACTTCATGTATTTCATTCATAAAGGCTGATACATGGAGAGTAGCTACTTTATATTATACAGTAAGCCTACTAAACTAATTCATAGATCACCACAGACCAACATGACAGCATTATTTATGTTAGATAACAGTTATCCTTTCTAACTTGGTAACCTCTTACTGTGCAATTCCAAAAAGCCAATGGGATCAAAATCTACATGACTACAGCAAATGGCCTTTATTTACCATCAGGATGTTATTCCTTTACTATACTGTGGGAAACAACTGCTTAATTCATAAAGAATGTGAGGAAGGTTCAGAATGCTGGGAGTATATGATATCAGATCTGGAATCCACATGATTACATTTTCTTTCTTGTAGTGGATTAAAGGATTCTGTAAAGAATGCAATGGCGGCAGAATGTTCTGTGTGTCAGACACTGCCAAACAAAGGCAAAATACAACAGTGTCAAAACCCTGACGATCTGTTTGGAGAAGAAACAATTATTTTCCGACAAGGCAAACAGTAAGATGACAGATTACAATGGTCGCATCAGTGGGCAATTACACTGGGTAGTCCAGCAAAATACTCTCTATTAAGGAAATCTATATACGAGGATTTCTTTATTCTAAAGCCATAGTTGCCTTAGAAACAACCTGCTCTACCTCCTCCGCGCTTACTGCCTTTCTAAGCGTCAAGTAGGTAAGTTGGTATCTGTAGGTCTCGATGGAGAAGGACACGGAGGTTTGTGGTGGGTGTAAGGGAGGCGAACATTACCTCATGAACATGGAGATGCTGGCGGCGGCTGAGGGCGGATTTACTAGCTGTCCATCACAGTCAGTGTATTCTGTAGGAGAGAAGGGACAGTGGCAGATTACAGTCTCAGGCTGCCTGATACAGTTTAAACCAGAGTATAGTATGACTTACAAAACTAAAAGGTGAATGAAAACGGTAAAATACTTAGATGATGACCAAGAAAAATACACACTTTTCCTAATAATTTTTAATAAAAGACAACAAAAACATATGGAAATGCTATTGGACACTGACAGCCAAACAAATATTCAAGAGATGACTGTCAAAAAAAAAAAAAAAAAAAAACATAAGGCAGAAATTGCAAAACAACTTTTATTTGCCATCCCAAAAATGGCATTACATAAAAATTTTAGTCGTCACCCTTTACGTATGAAACCTCTTTTTAGCATTATGGTACATTTTAAAAACAATAAGGACAACAACCTGTGCAACCCTGTTACAGAATCTTTTCAAAATGGTCATCCAATTTTTACAATGATAACAGAACAAAATACTGAAATGCAAATGACGCACATTTCAAAACAAGGCAGAAACACTTCTATTAAGTTATTAAAAAAGTTTCAGTCAAAGGAGAATGACGGAATATCCATTTCAAGTCACTTGTCTTTTGGTACCTCTGCACCACATGACTGCATACTGGAGGTCAATTCTAGATAGGCTGTACGGACTTAGATTGACATTCAACTTTTCTCATTGCTAAATCAACTTCTAAGCAACATTATAAAATAGTATAAACATAATATTGAACTATTAATTACTCTATAATAATTTACTTATATTTAAAACAACAAATAATTATATCAAACAATATAGTCTCTCAGTATGTGATTGGTCACAGATGATTTGAATTTCAAAATACATAATGTGCATTCAAAAAAACACTCCTATTTTATGTTACACTTCACATGAAACAGTTATTTGCTCTTTCATTGCTGGTGTAAACAGGTCAATATCATACTCATAAACAAAACAAAAATACTATGTACCGCTTAAGACAATATGGCAAATCAGTGCAAAGTTAAGTCTGCTGGATTGGCACCTTGTATATTATACAGAGCAAAATTATCAAGCAGCCTGGCGTTAGGCCAGACAAACCTTCCCTTTCTTTTAAATAAACAATGAAAAAACACAGTAGTGTATCTAACCAAATAACACCTTTACAACGTCTAAAAACAAATTTTTGGCAGACTGAACAAATCTAATGGCAGCATTATTGGCAAATCTGTTTAGCATAATATTCTAAGCCAAAAGTGTCAATATGTAGAAATGTATCTAATAATTTAAAATCAGATGTGAATTAGTAAATGGCTTTTTAAGTGTTTAAAAATAAATATATAATTCATGTTTTTTGGTTTCTACTCAGACAAATTTTGAGTGGGAAGAGTAGTTTGTAAGATGTTCATGCCTCATTTATTGTTCAATATGTTCTGTCTCGGATAAAAATCGAGACAAACATATCCTAGAGCAACATTTACTATTCTAGTCCATGTGATATGCCAGCCTGCCGAGGGTGAACAGATTCTTTGTTTTGATTTGAAATGTTTTATGCGCTCGATCTGATTCCTTTAGTAGATATTCCACAGGAATAGAAGCAGATTCATTTTTCAGTTAGAGATAAATAGTAGCAACCTCTGAAGAACTCACTCGAAAGCCCCTCGCAATAACGTCAGAGTCTCCTCGACTTTCGTTCCTGAGCAGTTACTGTGGTGATGGGGTTAAAGGTCACCCGATTCGGTTCCCGCATATTGTGAAGCGGTCGATCTCCAACAGATCTTTATTTGTGGTTCTGTGTTTAAGTTCAGTAGATTGTGGCGTCTCGCTGCTGCTCTCCTCTGGTTTAGGGGGAGATTCTGGTGGCGGATCACTGGTCACCTCAGTTACAGGGGGTGGAGCCGGGGAAAAGGCTTCGCCCTGGGGGTCGGCTGTTTGGTGATGGAGGTGGAGGGCCGCTGAACTTCAGGTTCAGCTAAAAACAGAGGTAAAGAAACAAAGCAACATGATTCTTTGAAAATTCTCCACACACAAACATCATGTGTTTAGAACAGAACGACAGAATGTCTGAACTATAACTTGAATAATTCAAACTGGTGTTACCTGAGGTTGGGGGAGATTTGGCAGGGTTGGCTTTCTTGGGAGTTTGCTTTGAGGTTTGAGCAGTTGGTCTTTCAAACAGCTTACCCTCCATGTTAGCTTCTTTCACATATCGACAGGACTTTCCCAGAATAACTATACTATTCAACACTTTCAGTGTTATCAATCTGCAGAATCAGACCAAACAATTAAAAAGATTACAGCTGAAACCTACAACTACAAGCTTGTTTCAGGCAGGCTACTCACAAAATATTGCCAAAATGTTACAAACTACTTCACAGAACAATTAGCGAAAGTAGCAGGTCAGACTACATTATAGCTAACCTCACTATATTAAGCAATATTTTAGTAAAACTTAAAATACACTAACGTGTACACAAAAGTTTGAGGTCGGTAAGATTTTTGTTATGCTTTTGAAGTCTCTTATGCTCACCATGGCTACATTTATTTAATCAAAAATACAGTAAGAAGAGTAATTTTGTGAAATATTGCAATTTAAAATAAATGTCTACTTTAATATATATTAAAGTCGTCATGAAATCAAATTTTACCATTTGAATTTTTATATGTAATATTGTAGTGTTTATTATAAATGATTTATCTGTGCACTTCATTGTTTTTTTTTATTTCATGTACCCTTATAATCTTTAATCAAATACGTTACCCTTCCCTCCCCCCTCGAAACGACTTCTCTTCCGGTCAAAATTTATTACTAAAGGGCGTGGCTATTATGACTGGCGCTATCTCCACAACTGACTGTAAACTGGCATCCAAATCTGCCTCCATTTTTTGTTAGTGTTGTAGAAATTTTAATAGTCATTTATTCCTAATCTATTCAATGTGTAAAAGTATATGTGTGTATGTGCTTGTGCGTGACGTTTCAGGAATATATGGGACAGGACATCTTGACCTTAGGAATGGTCAGATTTGGCTGGTTTATTCCAGTACCAGTTTGTGTTATTAAGTAGAAACTGAACAGAAGTGGGGGCCTTATCTGGGTGGAAAAGTACAGTGAGTGAGAAGGAACCTTGAAAAGAGTATAAAAGCTGTCTCATGTCTTCCTGGTGCGTGCCACTCACTTCACAGAATGTAACGGCTGTGATGGCGACTGGGCCTTCTTGCAAGAATAAATATTTCTCTTTTTATTAATTTGACTCTGAGTGTCTCTTACGCAGTGATGATGTTTAACAGAAGTTTTTGCCACAACATTTGGTGTCAGAGTGGGATTCCTTGGCAGTGCCTCCTGGACCTGAGAGCGGACGGTGTTTGGCCACCTGGACTGAGCAGTTCCAGCTCTACCTCGTAAGTTTCAGAGAGAGGGGCCGACCGCTATCAGGGCCAGGAGAAGCTCCACTGGAATCAGATGAAAACGAACCCGTGGCAACTCAAGACATCTCTGGTAAGAGACGGCTAAAATATTTTTCTTTTGGGCTAAAATATTTTTCAAAGTGAAACTGAACCATACTGGCTGAGGGCTGTTTCTGTGGTACGTAATCTGAGATTAATTGAGATCTATATATAGATCAAGAAATTTCAAACAGATACGAGGGAAAATAATCTGAGATTAATTGAGGTCTGTGACAGATCAAGAAATTTCAAGCAGATAAATAATCTGGGATTAATTGAGAACTGTGACAGATCAAGAGATTTCAAACAGATAGGTAACCTGAAAATGAGTTGTTCCACCACGGAGCAATTTGTTTTTAGGTGCTGAGGCTAATTAGGGGGAACCAGAACAATCGTAACAGATTTTTTTGGTAAACCATAGTTAGGAGGGCACTAATAGTGCAACCCGACCGATTTGGGTTAAAAGAAAAGAATCGGGTTTGTTGGGGACGCCTAACAGACTAAAGAAAACGCGCGTTGAAGAGAAATCCACAGAGAACAGAGAAGCAGCAGTATGGGGATGTCTCAAAAGCAAGCTTGCGAAATTTGGTATACCGGTTTTCTGTCAAATGAGATAAAATTAAGGGCAGAAATGTATGATATTGAGCGCCACAAGATTAAAGGTGGTGCGGGGAACAGTTGAACAGGACAGTGAGAAATAAGTGTCTGCGTTCAACATGTGTGTAAAAATGTGAACAGATAATGAAATGTTGGCTTGAAGATAAAATGTCCAACTGCCAGGAGAAATAATGTTTTTACTTCTTCATCCAGTAAATGGATGCATGACATTAGATGTCTATAGAACTTAAAGTTATACGATAAGGATTGAAGTAGCAAGCAGCAATAAGGCTGTCTGTGTGAAATAGAGTGATAGAGAGATAGAAAAAGAGAGAACTGTAAGTGAGAAACTTGATGGAAGAGGGAAGTGAAAAACAAGAAGGTTGGTGTTTGAGATATGTTTATGTGGGGATTGTGCAAACAATCATGTACTGGTTAGATAATGAAGGAACTGGCATGTTTGAGAAAAGAAAGGAGAGGATACAGAATGAAAATGGCATGTAGGGGAAGATTGAGATGAAATATAGTAGGAAAAAACTATAGGTGATGAAAATAAAATGTCTGACAGAATTTACGGAAGTCAAATTAACTGTTTAATTGGTATGAAAAGTCAGTTTTAGAATAAAATAAGGCATTGTATGATTGACAGGGATTAACATGACATGAAGAATGCAGTATGCAGTATGGGGAACAATTCTGTATTTTTAATGGTAAAATAAAGATTGAAATTAGGTTTAGTTTTAGTTTGACAATCATTGTTTTGAACCTATGGGGTCTATAATGGGGTAGTGAAAAGGAATGGATTTACCATCCATCTTCGTTTATTATGAAAAGAATTGGAAATTATAGTTTTATAAAAAAAAACGAATGCATATCCTGGTGTTCATGATTATAGACAATGTCTGTATTTAATATCTGAGGAGGTGTTTGGATGTTAGATATGCACTTGTTCTGTAATCAGTGTTGATGATAATAGCAAATTAGTAAAATGTAAAGACAGCTATGTCCAAAGATTCCGGAAATCAATAATGTATGTTGTGCCAGTAATAATGATGATTCGGCTATTGTTGTATCTGCCATTGGTGGACTGTAAAAGAATATGGAGCACTGCTTATCAGTGGCTCTGTTTGCATTCCTCAATGGAACACACTGCTTCAAGGGTGTGCAGTAAGTTAGAGCAGATGGAGAGTGTTTAAATTGTGGTCAGAAGGACCATTTAACATGTAAATGCCCACTAAGAAAGTGTTTGAAAATGTGATAGTGACACATTTCTGGTAATAATGTGGGTTTGAAAGTAGATCAGTGTTTAAGTGACGATATTAACATTTCGTCTGAGAAAGAATAAGAGAAAAAAAAAAAAACAAGGTCAAAAGATTGAAGTCTTAAAGTGAATCCTTTGAAAATATCTATAATAGTAATTATTATAAGTGAATTGATGAATACAGTTTGATGTAAAATTAATGACTCCAACAAATGGGAGTTGCAGAAAGGTAACTAAAAGTATGATTGTGTTTTAATTAAACATTTTAAAAAAGGGTTTAGATTATATAGAACTAGAATAATTAATTAAGATCAAATAAGCAGAGGCAGTAGGCTACTGAATTAACAGTTCCTAAAATGTAAAATGTAAAAGGCATCTGATTAAACAAACAGCTTGAAAAGTGTTGACCATGAAAGAACTAGAAGCTGATGTTTTGCTTTCAAAAGATAAGTTTGTTATTGGCTGTAATGAAACAGCTCGCTTATCTGAATCTGATGTGTGCTGTGGCTGTAAACGGCCAGTACGACAGATACTCGATCTGAGTGGAAATCTGTAATGTCTAAATTCCCTGTATGGGCAAAAGACAACTAAAATGATGTTTATTTGGAAACAAATGTCATTTCTGGCAAAGATGCCTTAAGCTGGGATAGTTAAAAGATTATAGATAAAAGTTTGATGATTAGAAGTATTTGAGAGAACAGTTTACCTGTCCTGAGTGCCTCAGAGTCTCTCTCAGTCAATGTCAGCTAACAGGCTGTTATCTGAGTCTGTGTCATAAGTAATAATAAGCTATTTATAGTAAAAGCACAGTGTCTCAGTTGAAAAATCAGACACAGAGATGTTAAAGAAACCATTGCCATAAAGAGGGCAATTTGTATTGGTGAATGTTTTAAATGTAAAACTGAACGACTTTAAAGAAGTCTTTAAAATAATAATGCAGACCTTAAATGATAGAAATAACATTTTTGATTATTTTATTTTAGGACCAGTAACTTCTTTGTCTTATCTTAAGTCTCCACCATTGAAACAGGCCCGATGGCTACGGCTACAGATGTACAGTAACAGTACACTGAATGTATGGTTGTGAACTAAATTCACTGAGGGTAATCTAAGTAGCTAGGTTGATGATTTTAAGATGGGTAATGGATTTAAGTGATTAAATACTGCTGTTATTAACCTGTCTCCCTGTGAACACTATTAGGCAATCAGAATGGCTCTGGTGACTCTTGAACGTGCCTTTCCTAAGCTCCAGAAAGCAGCTGAGTTCTGTTAAAGGAAACTGATTGTGTGATGGGAGAGAGCGGTCACCAGTTTGTGAGCGGTACCAGTGTGTACGTGGCTACTCAATGACAGGATGATCTTCCTGGCCAGGGGACAGCCTTACGCAGGGGGTCACGGACATTGGGCACCTCAGGACGGGGGTGTGGTACATGCAAGAAAGGTATGAGAGTTGAGCGCTGACTACTGGAGGCCACTGGGGTCAGCAGAGCATTGAGAGGTGAGATGCGCTGTGACGAGTTGCGGCAGTCTGACCCAAGAGAATGTGAGTTCCTCTATACCACTTGCCAGAAGAAACCGCATAATCGTACGCTTGTTTTTCATTGTGACAAGTGTCTGCAATTAAGCCAGGGGACAACACCCTGAAGAGAAAATTATAGATAAAGAGCTATGGGGGAGTTCAAGAGCCACCTGAAACATGAGGGGATTGCCATTATTTGTGATGGGAGACAGGAACAAAACTTTTTATGTATTGGCTGCCTCATGGGCAAGAATAAGAAAATTTATAGAAGTGTTGATTTTGAACTAATATGTTTTAACTCCTGAAGGTCGTTTGACATGGTGGGTGGCTAAAGATGAAGACAGTTTTTGATTTGAGAAAAGTCTGGATAACAAAATTTAATGGTAAAAGGATAGTGATTAATTTAATGTAATTATTATTTGTTAACAAGAGAGAGAGACTGTTTGAGTGGAGGAAGGGATGGTAAACTGTGTCTGTCTTTCTGTTGTCGGCCTGCTAGAGCAAGCTGAAGCAAAATAATGATAAGGAAAAAATTAAACAAAGCAACCCAGCAGACTGAAAATCTAATGAATAATGAACAGAAATGCTTTGGAACTGGTTAAGAGACCATGTAAAATTAGGTAAAAGCTACAGAAAATGTGAAGTTTAAAATCTTAATAATAATAATAATAATTCATTACATTTATATAGCGCTTTTCTGGACACTCAAAGCGCTTTACATAGAAGGGGGGAATCTCCTCAACCACCACCAGTGTGCAGCATCCACCTGGATGATGCGACGGCAGCCATATTGCGCCAGAACGCTCACCACACACCAGCTTACTGGTGGAGAGGAGACGGTGATGAAGCCAATCAGTATATATGGGGATGATTAGGAGGCCATGATGGACAGAGGCCAAGGGGCAAATTTGGCCAGGATGCCGGGGTTACACCCCTACTCTTTATCGAAAGACATCCTGGGATTTTTTATGACCACAGAGAGTCAGGGCCTCGGTTTAACGTCTCATCCGAAAGACGGATTTAAAATTTAAATCTTTTTAGCAATAATATATAAAAGAAAGAGTTAATATTGAAAAAAGCGAACATTGAAAATGAGCAGTTAACATATGTGTGTCTAGTATGAGTGTGTGTGATGGTGACAGCACTTTAGGTCTTGTATGTATTAGTTGAGGGTACTAATATTCCGCCTGAATAGTGAGTATATTGTTTCATCATTACAGATGGGTTAAGGGAATTGACAAATTTTAAAGAAGGCGATAATTGTGAGTGGATCAGATGAAAGATGATACAGAACATAGGACGAGCTTTAAGTTGATTGGTCATCAAGCTCTGTCTGGTATTAATTACTTTTTGTTGATTTGAATTACGTTCTGGATCAGTTTAAGAATTTGTGTAAATTGGAATTGTGGAGTTGTAGATCACCATCTGGCATGGGCTGAGATAAATGAAAATGTTATAGATTTGATGGCAACAACAAAGTGACACATTGGCTGAGTCAATATCAAATATGAAGAGAGCCCCTAAAAATGTATGATTATTGTGGGCAGAAGGATGAGAATGTTATTTGACTGACATTGACCAAGTCTGTACACCACGACCTGACTTGATAGAAACAATTGATGACTTTGAAAATGTTTTTAGATGACTGAATTAAGAGACCAAACAACAGGCCTGAAAAGCAGGATACGCTGTGAGACCAAGGGCCTTTGCCCTTTAAATACTTCGTTGAGCAGATGATAATGTGGCTTTAAGTGAAGAATGTAATATTTTTGTTTCAGAGGCAGATAAAGATGTCTGGAGGAAATTTGTCTGAAGGACAACTTTTGGGTTAGTGTTGATGCAAACTTTATCAAAACACTATGTTAAATGTTATGTTAAATTGATGCTCGAGTTGTGTCGTGCATCAAGAGGGAGATGGTATAACAATTGCCAAATATGGTTTACTAAGGGACAATATATGTTGGGAGGACACTGGGTCTAATTGGGTAAAAGGCCGTCCCAAACAAAATTTGCTTTCTGTAAATGTATTTGCAGGACTGTTTCAACAGGAAACGCCAGGGCAGATGTGGCAGCGAAGGTCACGGCAGAACAGTAGACAAAAGAAACTACGTGTAGTTTTACTATCTGAAAATAACCTCGACATTTTGTTTTCTTTACAGAGAATGGAGCAGAGCATAACTTAAAATTTTCCTTTCACAGAATGTCAGGATTGGATTGCAGCTAACAGAATGATTCTGTTCCAAAATGTATTAATATTGTGTTGTTGACATGAGTAAAGTGGGTTGAATGTTAATGTAATAGTTGAATGAGTTTCAGGTTGCTGAATTGGCCAAATGTTGAGAATAAATTTGGAACTAATAATGTATATAATCAGTAAACAAATGGTGAAAATTCCACAGGTCACACCAGAAGGACGACCAGCAGCACTAACAAAACACTTAAGATCTCCATTCACAGGTGACAGAGGCTATGGTCCACTCCACAAACAAGGTTGCAAGGATGGAGATTGCAACACCACCGTCCAAACATCTCACCTTAAACAACGCCAACGAGATTTGATTGGTCACTGATTAATTAGAAAGTATTTTAGGAAAATGAATGGATTGTTTGATTACTCTTTGGGGTTTCGGGGGTAGGATTGTCAATATTGTGTGTTTCCAGCTCAGTTAAATTGGTAAAATGACAGTTTTATCCAAATGATGATGACAATGACAAGAAATGTGATGAAGATGATTCTAGTAGTGGAAGCTACAGTGACATGTGTTAGACATTTGGTGTTTGTTTTTCTTTTCTTTTTCTTCTTCCTATGAATGTTTTTGTTATGAACAGATGGTTAAAAGCTGTGCTTATCCGCTATGTGATAAGGTACAAGGAGAGGGTTTTGAAATGAAGGGTTTTATTATACTTTTCTTATACTTTATATTTTGATGTAACCACTGTGGATTGATGATTTGTTGTTTTTCTAACTAGTCTGTACACTATTTCTTATTTAACTAAGGTGACTGAGGGTCAAGCTATGCTTGAGGTACAACAACAGTGATTGTTTATCTAGCCCGGCTTTAGTTGAATTCTTTATCTGCTTGCTAATACTTAAGGGACTATCCTTACAAAAACAGCCTAAGCTTTTTCTTTTCAAAATGTTATTTTCACAAATGTTTAAGAAGAGTGATCAGTTATGCGAAAACTAGAGATGAAGAGTAGTGTGATGATATGACTTAAAATTTGTCTTTTTGTTTATTATTGTGATTATGGGTAATCTGAATGATAAAAAGTGTGGAATTGTTGTAGAAATTTTAATAGTCATTTATTCCTAATCTATTCAATGTGTAAAAGTATATGTGTGTATGTGCTTGTGCGTGACGTTTCAGGAATATATGGGACAGGACATCTTGACCTTAGGAATGGTCAGATTTGGCTGGTTTATTCCAGTACCAGTTTGTGTTATTAAGTAGAAACTGAACAGAAGTGGGGGCCTTATCTGGGTGGAAAAGTACAGTGAGTGAGAAGGAACCTTGAAAAGAGTATAAAAGCTGTCTCATGTCTTCCTGGTGCGTGCCACTCACTTCACAGAATGTAACGGCTGTGATGGCGACTGGGCCTTCTTGCAAGAATAAATATTTCTCTTTTTATTAATTTGACTCTGAGTGTCTCTTACGCAGTGATGATGTTTAACAGAAGTTTTTGCCACAACATTAGCAATGCCCAACCTCCAACGATCCAATCGATTCCCGAAGGACGAAATCAAGACCCGCCCTACATTTTTTTCTAATTTCAGAAGCCGTTTCACTCGGATATACGTCACAAAAAAAAAAAAAGGACAATCTCAACTTCCGTTTCATGACGACTTTAACAATTTATTCATGTGATGGCAAATCTGAATTTTCAGCATCATTACTCCAGTCTTCAGTGTCACATGATCCTTCAGAAATCACTCTAATATGCTGAATTGGTGCTCAAGAAAACAATCTTATTTTTATCAATGTTGAAAACAGATGTGCTGCTTAATATGTTTTGTGACAGCCATGGTACTTTTCTTTCAGGATCATCTGATGCATAGAAAGTTCAAAAGACCAGCATTTATTTGAAATGGAAATCTTTTGAAATGTTAGGATAGTATTTACTATTATGATAAATTCAATGCATTCAGGCTGATTAAAAGTATTCATTTCCTCTTAAAAAGACACATTACTGGCCCCCCAAAAAAACAACAACCCTACTTTCAGTACATGATTCGAAAACTATACCGGCACAACCACCTCTACTGAGAAATGTAGTTTGTATTTGTACTACTGCCCAAAACTGTTCTCAGAATCCATTCACTGTATGTTAACACAGCAGGAAAACAAAACAATCAAACACTAGGTCTGTTGAGATTGGGTTGCAGGGTGAGTTATGCAGTAACAATTATACATTATCTGATGCCTACAATTAGGTAATTGATTTTACCCAAGATAAAAGAGGAGCAGACAGACAGATGAGAGAGCGCCCTGGATCTTCACTGAGCTCATCACCACCCGAATCAACTGAAGGAGATTAAAAACAAAACCGTATCCTCAGTACCAGTATCACATATCAGTAATATATCACGTGTTGTTTCATGTGTCATTTGAAATAAGCATGTTGGTAATCCAACAATATGATACTCTAATAAGCATTACAAATACTTAGCACACATATTGTTTCAGAGAGTATTTTTTGGCTAAAATTCAAATAACAGGAGTACCTAAACAAGTGAAAATATTTTCTCACCAGTACAGCAAGAGGCAAAGGAATGAAGCCCATCCTTCTCGCCACTGAATCGCTGTAGTCTGTGTAGGCCTGTCCGTGAAAATTGTATTCTATTATTTTCCAACTTTTTTTTGCCATTTTATGCTGTTTACAGACACCAGTGCTGTCAGATTTCTTTTTCAAATAATAAGCATTTACAAATACATATGATTACATTCAGAAATCAGACAATAAATGATCACTTACATTTTGTTGTCGACTGCTGACAAGTTCAAAGGCCAAGCTGGCTTTATATTCACTGTAGACCTAAAGAACATGATGGAAATGAAAAGTTAATATGTAGTGGCTGTGTTTGAGTATATTTTAGTGCATATTTTATGACCCTGTCTAGAATGGCACACTCGATATGTACTTGTGGTCTTGAGATCGATTATCTTTGAAAAACAAATTACAAATCCGTGGTTCTCACATCAGCTGTGATGTCATTGAATTTTGTGATGAACGCATGCTTGACGATGTCAACCGCAATCTCAGACAAGATTACCATGAAGACATCAGGAAGCAGAACCCAGAGGTGATCTGCAAGCAATAACAACAACAAAATAGTAGGTTAAGAAAGCATCACAGTCATTATGAATCTTCCTGGATCTGCCTCACAAAAATGCCAAGTATCCAAAATAGATTCTACTTTAAAAATGTCTGTCTTTTAAATCAAGACAAGTTTTAATCCGAGTCCTAATCAAAACCTGAGTTCCATGAAAACTGCTCCATGTTTCTCAGGCACACGATGAGGAGCAATACGTAATTGGTGAACCGTTCCTTGATATCTGTAAGAGAGAAATATAAACCCAACACATGAGCAACAATGTCTGCACATCTTATATATTATATTCTCAAAGCAACTCTCCCTGCAAAATGTGAGGGGAAACCACGGTCAACAAATAAAGCTTTTAGATTGTAAGACTTCAAAGGATGGTAATCCATACGACGCATGCAGATTGTGTATTAACAGTAACTTGAGGATTCCTTCCATCACAAAGACTTAAATGGACGACCACAAGACTTAGTGGCCATTTGAAGGTGGAGAGAGAGTAAACAGCGGAAGGCAGAATAGATGCTGATTACAGTATTCATAAATGGATGGGCTCTGTAGGAAAGAGGACCTCAAACGCACCACAGCCTGTCAGCATCTCACAGAGTGTTATCAGAAAGCTTTTGTGAGCTTTGATTAGCATTTCAAAAAGATGTTTCTGAGTCAGCCCACACACAACTTCACCTGCTTGTCGATCAAAGAGTCTCTCAGTGATTATAATAATGTACAGCTTGGTAGTAATTTTGAATAACCAGAACTGAGGCACGCTGCTGTAGCATTTCCTGACTGTGTATAATACACATTAAAACCATGTGTTGGACAAACAAAAAGGGTATGAACATTATTTTTTGGACATTTTGCATGGTAAGTATTCTTTGCAGCAACTTAAATAGCATGGTACATGAACATAATAATTACAGAGTACCAGGACTTACACTACTATTCATCAGTTTGGGGTTGGTAAAATTATGTTTTTGAAATTAGTCTCTTATGGTCACCAAGGCTGCATTTATTTGATCAAAAATAAAGTAAAAACAATTACAATTTAAAATATCTTTTCTATTTGAACACATTTTATAATGTACTTTATTCTAGTGATAGACATTTATTCAAAATGGAAAACGTTTGTAGCATTAATAATATCTTTACTGTCACTTTTGATTAACTTACTACACCCTTGCTTAATAAGAGTATACACAATTTTTATTTTATTTTACACACACACACACACACCACACACACACACACACACACACACACACACACACACACACACACACACACACACACACACACACACACACACACACACACACACACACACACACACACACACACACACACACACACACACACACACACACACACACACACACACACACACTTTTTGAAGAATTAATACTCTTTTTAATCAAGGGTGCATTCAGTTGATGAAAAGCAACAGAGTATATTATAACCAATATATCTTTTTTTTTAAAGGTTTTAAGACTCACCGCTGTTAGACATCTGAAAGAGGTTGTTCTTCTCAAACTTCTTAAACACACTTCCCTTGATTTCCACAAACTGAAACATGAACACATGCCTGTAAAAACCATGATTACAAAGTTCTAAATGTATATAGTGACACAATTGTGTATATAACATAATTCTTGAACTAAGATTTGAAGTGTTTGTGTGTGTACACTTACGTTGTTAGACATCATGATTGTGAGCAGAGATTTATTATGTGAGTTGAAGGCCACATTTAAAGTAGAGGCCTGGACCATGATGAGGATGGCATGCAGAACTGAGACAAATATTCACTAAGGAAAACAATTATATTGAACTACTTTTGTCATGAATATTATGTTATGGTGCTACAAGTTGCAGTATATTGAATCAGATTCAACATATATCAGAATCTTGAAAGTTCAGACAAGAAATTCTGTTTTGATAAGAAATATGACCAGGGTTTGTGGAAATCACTAAATTACAATTACACCACACCTCTTTCAACATTAATATAGAATAATGATACCCACACTAAATTATGACACATCATGAAAAATTTGATCAAATGGGTTCTAAATGGGTTCAATATTGCATTAGAACCAATTATCAAAATTGTCTCAAGTATTCTAAGCACTGTAGACTGAAAAGGATACAGACATAGAAGACAGCCATGAAAAAATGAGGGATGACTCCAATGTGGGCTCTCTTCCGTGACTTTGGCTCAGTGGCCGTCCAGTAGAGAGCGTCCAGAATGTCTTGCCCAAAAGAAGAGAATAGACGGTCTGCCACCTGAGAGATGCAATAACACAGATATTTAAAAGAATAGTTCACTCAAAAATGAAAATGTGATTAATTTTTAATTACCCTAATGTCGTTCCAAAGCTGTATGCTGCTTTTTGTTATATATAATTGCTGCGAGAAAATGTGTTCATGTGTTCAGAATACAGATTTGAAACAAACCATGTGGATAGAGTTTTCATTTTTATGTGGACAATTTCTTGATAACATGATCCAAAAGAGCAGCTCGATACCTCCAGCATGTTGTAGATGATGTAGAGTTTGATGACCGACTGGCCGCGGATCAGGTGGTACATCATAGCATAGTCGACATAGTGCATCATGGAGTAACAGAGCACCATGATTAAACCTTTCAGCAGGTCACACACCTGAGCCGGCTGCAGGAACCGAGAGCCACTGGTAAAAACAAACACACACACAGCAGAAGTGTATTAAACAGGCCGAAACTGCAGAGAACGCTTACTGAATACATTAATTATAAATAAAACTTATGAGTTTACAAAATGAGGCCAAATGCAATGATTACACATCAACACCACCGCAATGAAGAAAAGCTTTGGCTTTCTTTCAAACTAGAGAAACACACAGATGGGCATTTCTTCAACTACAGTCCAGGGACTAACCAACACACTTGAATGTCACATCAAAATGAAAATGGCTTCATCATTATTTGCATTAAAATGTCCAAGACTTAGATTTAAATCATTAAATATGGAAACCTATTTGAATTTTTTACAACAATAATGATGCAAACACATGAAATATTCAACGATTAGTGTGTGAAAAGGATTTACATGATTGTTTTTCTGTGCATCTTGAAAATAGTGAGTGTGAAAAGTGTGTTTAAAGCGAGTTAATAAACATCACAAAGTCTAAAGAGGCAAAAGTTGGAGAAACACCCAGATGGAGAAAAATATCAAGAAACGACTCAAAACCCATGCAGATGTACAGACAATGAGAAAATATAATCAGTTTAGCACTGCCGTCTAGTTCACAGTTAAGACACTTTTAGCAGTAGACAAATGAACAGAAGCTATCAGATTTATTTGAGGAGCAGAGCTGCGATTTAGAGGTGTGCAAAGATCCTGCAACCAGGTCCATGGAAGGAGAATAAAAAAGGAAAAACTTGATAGATGTTTCATTTACACTTGAGGTATCACACTCACAAGGACAAATCTACATAAACATACTCAGGAAAACAGCAAGACTGAGAACTAGCAACAGAAAGCTGAGGAATAGATACATATATGTTTTTGACAGAAGTCCCTTATGCTCACCAAGGCAGAATTTGTTTGATCAAAATGAAATATTATTACAATTTAAAAGAACTATTTTGTATTTGAATATATTTTATAATGTAATGTATTCCTGTGACGGCGAAGCTGAATTTTCAGCATAATTACTCCAGTCTTCAGTGTTACATGATCCTTCAGAAATCATTCTAATATGATAGGAAAAACTTAAAATTTTCCTGACTTGACTATGACTTTAAAGCATCCTTGTTAAATATTA
The DNA here is from genome assembly GCA_036326025.1 of Chrosomus eos. Taxonomy (NCBI): domain Eukaryota; kingdom Metazoa; phylum Chordata; class Actinopteri; order Cypriniformes; family Leuciscidae; genus Chrosomus; species Chrosomus eos. The sequence goes on along the minus strand of CM070835.1, from coordinate 12,344,866 downwards.
GTGTTATTTATTTGTATGTATATATATTTAAATGACAAAGCAGAATTTGTTTACTTTCTGAGTATAAATGGCAAACTCAAATACTAGATTACCAAAATACATCAACTATATTTGGCACTACAATAAAGAAAATAATGAAATTGCACAAATAAACTTCTTTATATCTTTAAAATATTAACATTTTTACACTTTTTACATAAGAAACTCATAGAAAGTACTCAAAGATGACAGCTGGGATATGAAATCTGTCTCTATGTAAGCAAAGACTGCGCGCATACTGATATTAGCCTTTTATCTGCGAGAGCTTCTGCTTGTGCTAAAGTGCCAGGCTTAAGCGTAAGAAGGCGTTTCTATCCTAGAATAATGTTGAGGTAATGAGATGCAGAATTTTAATGAACAGTAACATCTCAAAGGCTACTGAAAGGTCTCATCCATTGTGAAGGATCCTAAAATTGAATCAAGATCTTACCAAAACAGGAGTGTGACTTGTAAGCTCTTCAATTACATTTAAATAGAAATATTTTTTAACAATCTCCTGGTGCTGGAAATATGACCGGGAGGTATTAATAAAATAAAAGTGTAGCTATGGATCTGAGGATCCAGTTAAACCTCTTTGCTGTTTGATAAAGCAAAGGGAAAAGCTGCTATGACTCGAGAGACCGTCACCAAATGCACCAGAGAGAGAGAAAAAAACACATTTTAACAGTATAAACCAGCCTATAAACCAGTGAATTGCTGATCTTAGGTGGCCACCGAGTTAGTCTAGCTTGTTGGTAATGGAAGGTGGTTAGACAACAAGATAAACCAGCTTAAACTAAATTTACCAAACTATATTTTTTCTTTCAGTAGGATGGCATATAATGTAACCTACATATAATGTAGGACAATGTAGCAATGTCATACAGGTGCCAGACACACACTACAGAAATTAAACGCAACCACTGCCAGACTAGACACTTAACAGTTCAAAATACAACCACTTCTCTTGCCAGCAGCTGACATTTCAAATTAAAATGACTGCACCGTCATATCGTAAGCTAAACCATTCAATGAAGAGAGTTATCATGGGCAGTGACATATACACACTACTAGACTGGCAAATGCTACAGTGACATGCTCGTTATATAAAATATATGGATCAAACAGAATGAAGAATGGGTCACAGTCTGTGAAGGCAGGCGTCCTACCTGCTCCGTCTGCAATAAGGGCAAACGTTAGCGCTGAAGGGAGGAGGGAGAGGCACACATTAGGCACTTTACTGCACTCTGATATGAGGAAATGTCAATACACAATTGTTCATTATGAACATGGCATAATCAAAGCACAATGAGAAGAGAGCAAGATTTGGGGCTTCATTTATAAAATGTTGTGTACAAACCGTCCTACACTTCATCTTACGATCATTCCTCCAATGTGCGTACATGTGATTTAGAGAAACAACGTATGCAAAAAAAAAAACCCGTGTCAATCTGATTCTGAAATTATTTACAATGCATCTACAACTTTTATGTGCAGTTACAAATCTTTTCCAAGTAAAGGTGGGTCAATGCTAAGTACACTAATTTCTTGTGTCTTCAGGTTTGAAGACACTGGGCTTCACTGCATTTTACTGTCCTTTATGATTGTTGTTTGTCAGATTGTGAAATTTAAATGCTAATGTTGGCAATGTTTTTCCACAGACGAAACTCTAGATTAAAAGATTATGTGCATATGGGTTATAACTTGTGGCGAGATATGTGTACAGTATGTGTACACGTCAAATACATAAAAAAGTATACTTTGATACATATTACTACTTTAAGCTACTAAAACGCACCTTTTGGGGTAGGAAAGGAACAAAGTTGTCATTTTAAGGGTACTGCCCCATTGACAAGCTGTTTTTGCACATCTTTTGACAGTGTACTGTTCAAAAGTTTGGGGTAAGGTTATACTTTTTTTTTTAAAGAAACACTTTTATTCAGCAAGGAAGCATTCAAATGATCAAAAGTGAGAGTAAAGAAATTTATAATGTTAAAAAAGATTTCCATTTCAAATAAACGGTGTTTGTTTGAACTTTCTATTAATCAAAGAACCCTAAAAAAGTATCCGTTTCCTCAAAAATATTATGCAGCACATCAATGTTTTCAACATTGATAATAATAAGAAATGTTTCTTGAGCACCAAATCAGCATATTAGAATGATTTCTGAAGAATCATGTGACACTGAAGCCTGGAGTAATGATGCTAAAAATTCAATCACAGGAATAAATGACATTGTTCTATATATATTTAAATATAAAACAGTTATTTTAAATTGTAATAATATTTTACTGCATGTTTGATCATATAAATGCAGCCTTGGTGAGCATACGACTTTCAAAACCTACCCGAGGCCGCAGCAAGGTATGGTCAGCACCCTCAGGAAGGCCAGTAGAGTTCTCAGGGGCAGCAGAGTGAATACATACAGAAAGGCATCCAGACACAGGCAGACCCCGAATATCATCAACTGCAGGAAGACACAAACAGTGCTGTTAGCACATGCACTCACATATGCAATATGCAAACCAGAAATCCATCAGTCATCTTATACAGAAACCACACTGACATCATACTAAGAAACCCCTCGGCCCTGAATCCTGATGCTTTACATGCTTGAGCGCACCGAGGCGTGTGATGTGTTGAAGGAGGCTTTGAATATGTCTGCCAGCAGTCCGTAACCTTCAAATATTTTTCATCTTCAGAAGGCACTCCGTTTCAGAGAAAGACCATTAAGAACAAATTAAAACGTTAACAAACACAAGGAACTGGCTCTTTAAAGTCTGAGTATGAATCCTGAGGGACAGTTTTTACCAGCAGCTATAAGATAAGGAGTGCTTGTTAGGAGATGAACACAGACCACTAGAACCCTCTCAATAAAGGACAACGCAAATAAAAGGCCAATACTTTTATAGACCTCTCAATAAAACAACATATCTTTTATGCGTCAGAATTTGTCATTACATTTACGGTTTCTCTAAAAATAATACAGTTATGTAGCTCAGTAATCACTACAAATTTATAAACAAACAAATATGTAAAAAAAAGAATTCATTACATTAAAGTTTTCTGTTAATAAATAAAATTAATACACTACCATTATTTAAAGTAATATTTTTATTCAGCAAGATGCATTCAATTGATCAAAAAGTGACAGTAACAACATTTATAATGTTACATAATGTAACATTATAAATGTAACATTGTAATGTTGATCTTTCTATTTATTATAATCCAAAGAATCCTAAAAACCAAATGTATCAGAAAATATATTAAGCAGCACAAATGTTTTTAACATTGATAATAATGAGATTTCTTCAGAACCAAATCAGCATATTAGAATGATTTCTGAAAGATCATGTGACACTAAAGACTGGAGTAATGATGCTGAAAATTCACAATTTTACTGATTTTACTGTATTTTTGAGCAAATAAATGCAGTCTTGGTGAGCGTAGGACACTTTTTACAAAAACATTTAAAAATCTTATTGAGTGTTGGAACAGTAGTGTAAATATATGACAACATTTTTGACAAAACTTCAGCTGTCATTAATAAAATCTCGAAATCCACTGTTGAAGTTTGCAAAGAAAAAAAAAACATGGACCACACTTTAGACTAGGGTCTAATTCTCACTATTTACTAACTATTAACCACAACTTTGGCCTCAATAAACTCCTAATTACTGCTTATTAATAGTTAGTAAGGTAGTTGTTAAGTTTATGGTATTGGGTAAGGTCATAACGTGTCCCGTAGAGATCAAGGGTAGGTGGTAGATAGGCTCAGGACTCAGATATCATCCAAAGAGGATTTTTATTAAATGCCAGTGGAGAAGTAGAGGGTGTACAAATTCACAATGATTAAAAAAAAAAAAAAAAAAAAACGAAATATAAACCAAAAATAAATATATTTACAAAAATAAATATACACTGGACTCAGTGCTAACTTTGAGGCATCAACAACCCAAAGGAAAAACAAATTTCTACAGGCAGAAAAAATTAAGTTTAGGCTGTTTTATATAGCCCAGACAGGCTCATTACACCCAAGACCGTACCAACTGCAGGGGCATCAATATCAAAAACTTTGTAGCCTAAATATAGGACCATTTAACTTCCAAAAACAATAAAATAAACTCATTCGGCAACTTAAACTAAATGTAAACACCATAAGACATTTATCCATACCTACATGAACAAGGGTTAAGTTCCCTTCCCTTCCCTCCCTATTATTAGGAATGGTTTAACCCAACACAAGAAAAAGGGAAGCTGTGATCCCGACCCCTCCTTTGAGGAGTCACAGGAACAGGATATGGTGAGTAGACAGCATGTGGGGTCACTGTTTGCCATGTTGGGATAAATACAGATTTGAAATAATAAATAACAAAAATACATCCCTAACTTGTCTCTGTGTGGTTCATTGTAAAAATACATCAAAGGGCAACTATAGTAGACATAACACGTTGGATGACCGCTGATTTGTGCACCTATCTGCAATCAACTCAAACAGCATATCTTAAACGTATTATAAATAGAATAATGAACCAGATTAAACAATTGTATCTGAAACATAATAAACTGCACCATAGTCAACAGAAACACAAAACCATAAATAACAAATGTAAAGAAACATAAGCCCATAAACAGTTTGTAAAGACACATGCAGTCATTATCGCAGTAGTGATGACGTCATCTTAGCACCCGTCATCACAGGTAGGATTAAGGGATGTAGAATATGGTCATGTAGAATAAGGCATTAATATGTGCTTTATAAGTACTAATAAACAGCCAATATCCCCGTATTATACATGCTATTAAGGAACTAATAGTGAGAATTGGACCATAAACTAAAGTGTAAACAAACATGTTGGGTAAACTATAGCGGCAACAAACTACTGGTCAATACAGTTTCATCAACTAAGGCCCATCTTTATAGTAGAGCCCTGCGAGATGATGGAAGCATGAGCCTTACCTGCTCAGAGAAAACACACTGGCAGACAGCAATCATTCTGAATGAAGGTGGATATCTATCACGCCGCTCATCATTGACTGAGTGGATGTTAGTTCCAGAAAAGCATGTAAAATCGTGGCACACGGGAAGCAGCTAAGCTGATTTTGGGTTGTATTGTCTTCAGTCTGTCTGCACTGACCAGGAATCAGTAGTTCCAGATCTAGCCTCTCATCTGTGCACTGGAAACATAATGATCAAACTGTTTCCAGGTGAGCACTTGACTGTCGTCTCACTGGCGTTTGGAGTGTTTGCTGAGCTCTTTCTAGGGATTGAGGGGCGGAGCGACTTCAGGGTCACAGAGCCGTCTTTGTGTGCACATACCTCAACTGTCAACATATCACACAAACCTGAGTAGTGCGAGTGTGATCCTATGGTCTTGAGGTGAATGGAAAAATGCTGAGAAAATACGAAACCTGATATACACTACCGGTATATGAATCATTACCTATGGTTAATAAAATAAATATATTTGACCATCCTTCAAGGGATAGTTCACTCAAGAATTTAAATTCTGTCATTAATTACTCACCATCATGTCGTTTCAAACCCGTAAGACCTTCGTTCATCTTTAGAACACAAATTAAGATATTTTTGATGAAATCTGAGAGCTTTCTAGGTCCAAACTAACCCTTTCAATAAATCAATATCTGTTTTCAATAGCTCAATATCTCCATCTGGTGGCAATAAACACTTTTATTGTGTTTATTAAGGAAAGGTGAAAAAAAGGAAAAAATTCTCTTCAGAAAATTTGGACTACACCGCTCAATTCATATGGATTAGTTTTACAATCTCTTTATGAACTTTTTGAGGCGTCAAACATATAAAAAAAATATTCATTTGTTTCCCGAAGATGACCGAAAGTTTTTGGGTGACCAAACCCTTTAAATATTTGGAAAACTATCAATGCATGAAATACATGTGCTGTATTGTATTTGTATTTGAAAATGCAGCAATTTGTCCTCGGATTTACTCAATTCACATGTGTCACACTTCAGAATCGTAACCATGCTGAGGTGTTCCTTTAGGTTACACCTCAAAAGAAAAAAGATTTGTGGGACCCACCCTCTCCAGCTCTCTGGGGATCCTCATGCAGGTGTACACCCTTTCCCTCCGCTCCGTGTACTTGGCCTCGTTGTGCTCCAGGAAGTAGCCCCTGGTCAGCTCGGCACACATGAACCTCAACAGAGACGGCTCGTCAGAGTCATCCACGTCTATGGGGTATTCAAATAAGGGGTTCAATGCTATTAAATTAAAGGCATAACATTTAAAATTGTGATCAACATAGAATCATTTCTGCAAAATTACAAACATAACATATGCATAACAGACAAAATAATTATTCCAATGAACTGGAAAGTGGTAAAAAAATATAAAAATAATCAAGCATGCGAGTGGTGAGAAAAATAATAGTGATAGCAAGGTTAAATATTCAGACATTTTGGGCATCTTAAAAGTGCAAAGTCTGACGACAGCCTTCTCAACAGATAATAAACATACTTTTATATCTAGTCAATGCTCATGTTAACTTAAAATACAAGCTTATTGAACTTGGATACACAAAAACATTAGGCTATTTGAATTTATAAAAAGCACACAAAACTTTTTTCCCCCTCATAAGTTCAAGTCCCGAAGCTGGTTGCCTCAAGTTTTTGAGTTCTCATATATAGCCTATATATATTTTCTGGTAACACTTTACAATAAGGTTCATTAGTTAAGTACATTAATTAGCAAGAACTAATAATGAACTGCACTTACACAGCATTTATTAATCTTTGTTAAATGTTAATTTAAACATTTACTAATAAAAATCTAATTAAAATCTTGTTAACAGTTCTAATGCACTGTGTGAACTAACATGAACACAATGAATGACTGTATTTTTTGTATAACTAACGTTAACAAAGATTAACAAATACAGTAACAACATTGTATTGCTCATGGTTAGTTCATGTTAGTGAATACATTAACCTTATTGTAAAGTGTTACCTTTTTTTTTTACTACTGTGTATTGTGTACTGTATATCTCTCACTTTTCTCTTTAGATATCTGGCTGTTGAAAAAAAAACAAATGCTCAACCACTAGAATACCACCATATCGTTGTCAAGATGAGTTTGCACCCCTTATATTTCCAGCAACATTAGGCTATACTGCATTTGAAAAGTAACTCATTGCAGTACTTTCTTATAACGAATACATATCCTCTAAATAGGGCACAGCTAGAAGACACCCTCGGTCAGCTTTTAAGTGCACATTTCTCTCTGGAACTGTTCCTAACACCATGTTTACTTTGGAACAGAACCAGACAGGCTGTTTAAGAGATTATTCGATTATTCAAAGACCTCAAATGACCCACTCAGGCTTCCCATGAGCACTTTAGACTAGACAAAGAGACTAGAAAAGTTAATATCTGAATGAATGCAATGACATTACTTATCTGCGTAATGTAAACATTAACATAATTTAGAACTGGTTTCAATGACTGCTTAGTAAGACAACGAAATTAAAATATTCACCTAAACATCACTGTAAACACTTCAGATGTGGCCACATTAAAAGACTGGTAAGTTACTTCCATTAAGTAAAATCAGGTAAACTAAAGCCACGTTGGAAGCAAAAGGCGAAGGTCAGTTGTCAGATGCTCAAGCTCACCTGAGTGCTCGTGCTGCTCGTCTTTAACGGCCGGGTTCTCGTAAAATCCGAGAGTTTCCGTCATTTTCGCCACCGAACCAGATACGTTTGCCTTCCTCGATATCGCTGCAGCTACCCAGGAACATTTGACCCTTTTATGATCGTCATTTTCGGTATCTTTTTCGTCTGACGTCCCGACACCCAGCGAATCCGCCATCTTCGCTGTGCCGTCATCACACATTGAGCACGTGGTATTGATAAACAGTGGTCAAATAAAAGTATGCAGAACAAGCATGTTATAGAAATATCACAGAAGTTGTAATAGCAATTATAGTACATAAATCATTTATATATAGCCTACTTAACTCCAAGTAGCCCCCCCCCCCCAATAAAATAAAATAATTGTAATTTATTTACTAAAAAATATACATTTTTAAATCGAAATGTATATTTTAAAATATTTATAAATATACAAACTAATACAAGCAGGAAAAGAATGCATTTTAAGAGAAAATCTTTTACCGATTGCTTAGTGTGTGATAATATTGAACACAGGGTGGCGCTATTGGGACTTTCTTGAGACTTGCGGTGGATTTATTTACCTGGCTCTTGTCAAAACTGAACTCAGGAAGATTGTAGTCAAGAGGGGGCAGAAATATTGATGCAAAACGTTTTGTAAGCACAATTTATTGGCACACAAAATGGCAAAGCATACATATAAGAGTTTTGGATATGACACAAAAAAACACCTCTGCTAAATATTTTACAAACTGTGCAGAGTTTCAATAATACAAGGATAAAACGGTGGGTGGCTGATATTGTGTCTTGTCATTTAGTTGGTTTTTGGAAATATCTCAGGCTTTGAGAATATTCAGGAAATATTTTTTGTAATAAAGTACATAAACAAAGAAACTAATTAAAAAAGAAATATTTGGCTCTTTGTCATCATCATCCTTTCAATCATTAAAGCACACTGTATGCAAATTTTAAAGGGACTTACAAATCCAATGTACAGTATGGAAAAAGGTGCGTGTATCTAGCTAAATAAATTACATAAAGCTGTATAAACGTGATCATATAACTTGCTGAAAGGGCATTGCATTTTTTAGAATGATGATTTTCAGATAAAAGGACTGTTTTTTTCATACATATTAAAAGCAGTGTGAAGCTTACCATAATGAATGTTATTTCAACTCATTTAAAGCTAACGAACAGAATATTTGTGGTTGGATTTACAGTAATCTGTATTTAACATTCTCATTTCTCAGTATGGTGTTCATTCCTGAGTATGAAATCCATTATGTATATATATAAAAAAAGTCAAATAATTTGTATGTGTCAAAATAGCTGTCGTTTACATCAAGGTTTGACGACTTCAATGACATCAGATGAAGCAGACTGCATTTTTACTGTCGAATTCAAAACCCTTGTTACTGTGCTTTCGAACTGATAACCAAAGTCCAGCATGACCTCAAAAGTCTGGCAATAAACATGTTACAGATTTCAAAATGTCATGCAGAAACATAACGTATTCCATTTTGAAATTAATTCAATACTGGGAGAGAGACGAAAGATGGACAAATATGCTTTTCATATGTGCCTGCCTGTCAAAAACGTAACTCCTAATCTTGATGGTACAGTACGGAGGAGAACACATAATAGTCACAAATTAATAAAATAACACATTGACTCTGAAATCAAATATGAATATTGAATTAAAGTACAATCTGTAAATGGTAACTGCCAATGTTTTTTCTTCTATACAAGCTGTCTTTGTTAATACAGTCTGTTGTGTTGAAGAAATGCAAGGCGGTTCACTTTTAATTGAAAGCAGAGGGAAGAAGACAATAGCCAAACGAATTTCCAATAAAAATGCAAATGTTCAGGGATTGGTCTCGGTGGATGCCTCTGCAGTTTCAGTCTTCAGTTAGAGGACAGCCAACATGACCATCTCTTCAGATTGGAAGTCACTATGGAGATACGTGATGGATTGCGAGACAGACGGTAGTTTTTGTTTTTACATTGATTATTGGGCTGAAGTTGTCCCAAATTCAGGTCTCTGTTAATTCAGTTCCTCCAAGAGTCACATTTCTTGTGCTGCTTTGTAGCCTAGCTAGATGATTTAAAAAAATCCAGTGAGCAAATATTGCTGCCAAAGTTTGGTCAGTGAAGTTCCTAAATGTTACCCAACATACGGAGTGGAACCATCAGTTTCTGGTGAAAATGGATGACATCATTAACACCACGACATGGGATTTACATCATCGAGGGTAAAAAGTGAGGTCAGAGAGAGAGAGAGAGAGAGAGAGAGTGCGCCGCCCTGGTGGTTTAACGGGGCATTGCGCATGTTGTCTCCTACTGAGAGGGCTGCGAGGCCGTACTCTCGGGCTTGCTGTCCTGCCCTGTGGACGGCTTGCTGTTCCAGGGACTGTTGTTGCCGAGAGCCGGCGAGCTCGTGAAGTCGTCGTCATCGTCCAGACCGTTGGTGGCGTCGTATTGTGTGTTTTCTAGCCGCGTGATCAGACGCTCGTCCTCATCGCCAAACTCCCCGCCCATCAGAGTGGGCTCACCTACCACCATCACATCCTGCAATAAATGGTTAGAAAGTCAAAAAAAAAAAAAAAAAAACTAACAAAAGAACAACAATATTAAAAACAAGCTCATACTTGTGAAGAAACTTTGGGTACAGATGAAGAGTATATCCTATATATACAAACATTCTTTAAAAATATAATATATTAAATATACAGACATGATTAATTGCAATCTATTGTGTGATTAATTAGTTACAATTTGTTAAGCCATTCACAGCTTGACAATATCAGACCTGGATGTTTGTTTTAGTGCAGCACAAGTCTTCTGTTCTTTACTCTCTCTCTCTCTCGTTGAATTCTCAGGCTCAACTGATCAGTTAACTGGAGCACACGCTTCGTTGATCATGTGTGTCGACACGCTGCAGAACGGGAGCTCTTTATCTGTACCTGCCTGCCTCTTTGTCTACTCCTCTAGCTCCCATTCTGAGTCTATGTATGATTGCCCACCTCCAATTTTCTCATACTGAAGGGAACAGAGTATTAGATCCATATGGGACAGAACATATCAGCATACGGAAGTTTAGGAGCCCCGCAATCCACATGAGTGAGCAAACACAGATGAGACACACGGATGGAAACTCAAAACAATATTTGCCTTATAGGTAAGAGAGAGAGAGTTCAAGAGATAATTTCAGTCCCGGCATTAGCATCGGGGAAGTGAATTTGCATTTAGCGTGGTTATAGTAGAGTGCATTCATATCCGTTTTGCTGAGACGCACTAATGTGGGCAAATATAAATGACATGTGCATTTATAATCAGACACCAATCAGTCAAAATGCAAAATGACTAACTGTAAATATAGGCTGACCAAATTACTGCTGCAAGAAGAAAAAGTGTTTCACGACTTACTAATATATTTTTAGCACTTTTATTTGTTATCTTTTTGCACTTTGCACTGTTACATCAGAATGTTCTGATGAAATGCAGAGAAACCTAGTCAAATGGATGTGCATTTTTTTGTTGCTTTTAATTAAAATGTCTAAAAAAATTTTTTTTCATTTTTCCACAGGATTTGTTGCTTTTAATTAAGATACATTTATCTAAAATACAAAGAATTAAAAAAGAAAAAAGTTTCTAAAGAAATATTTATGCAAGTTCTCTAGTGTTATAATTTGGGAAAAGCTAAACTGAAATGTGTGTAGTAGCGTGTGACACTTTAGAATAACATTAATTTTTTTTTTTTTTTACAACAGAAGCAATGAAATTGAATGTCAGTGTGCCTATTAATCATTGTGATTGCATTTCAAATGCAGTTTAGCATTTAATTCAAATTTCTGCAAATGGCAAATGTGCTATCAGCCCAGTAACACTTTAAAATAAGGTCAATTCGTAACATTAGCTTATTAACAATCAACTAACAATGAACTTTACACCATTTATTATGTTAGTTATGCATACAGTGCCATTCAAAAGTATGAGGTCGGTACTTTTTTTTAATGCTTTCTAAAGAAGTCTTTTGTCTCACCAATGCTGCATTTATTTGATCAAAATTACAGTGTGATATATATATTATATACACAATATACAGGAATATTGTGAAATATTATTACAATTTAAAATAAATTTAAATTTTAAGCCATATACATTTAAAGGGAGAGTTCACCCAAAAACTTAAATTCTGTCATCAATTACTCACCCTCATGTCGTTCCAAACCCGTAAGACTTTCGTTCATCTTTTGACTTTTTTGGGTGAACTAACCCTTTAACATTAGTTAACGTATTGTGAACATTCATATATTAACAATAGTAAATGCATACATTAGCATTATTCTAGATTAATAAATTAAATAAAATGGTTCATTGTTAGTTCATGTTATCTAATAAATTATCTAATAATGTTAACCAACTGAACCTTAAAAGTAAAGTGCACCTTGTTTTCCGGGTTTCCTCGTACCCTTCACACTCCTGGAGCTGCTCACTTTGCATAACCTGTCTCGTGATTCAGCTCTTTTACGGTTGCATCTGTGTTTATTTGTGCGATGACTCTCGTGTCGTTTCGTGAGGGGTTTGGCTGAGACCCCAGAGTCACTGTCAGTCCTTCCCACCCCTCTGCTTCTTAATTACTCTCATTCATTAAGGTGGGCTTTTTGACTAAATAACAATATCCACACACTGATTTGTCAATTTGCATAGCTAATTAAGTAATTAGCTGAAATGTTACCGATTAGACAAAAAAAAAAAAAAAAAAAGAACGGTGCTTGCCAACGAGCCTTGAATTTGCCATCTGTTTTTGAACGGCAACTGTCGCCCTGCAGTCTGGGTTTAAAACCAGAGGCCAGGATCACAAACATTAACACACACACACACACACACACACACACACACACACACACACACACACACACACACACACACACACCGCGCGCGCGCACACACCCTACAGGTTTCCAGCTGGTGGTTTGACGAAGAGCTCTAATTGCTATCAAATGGAAAGGCTGTCCAGTGCTCTTGTCTAATTAGATGTAGCCTGTGGCTAAACCCACACTGAGCCGCCCACAGCTAAACAAACAGACTACCTGAATGAATGATCCCGAACTGGCTCAGCATCACCTGGATCTGAGCTCGAGGTGCACAGAAAGCCCTCATTTGAGCTGGACATTTTTTAAGACTGGAGAAAAATTTCAATCCATTCACATAACCAGGCATGTTACACATGCACAACTATCCAACTTGTTATTATACTATTAAAATCATAATTCCAGACCAAAAATATGATCACAAGAGGGCACTGTTGTAATACTGTTGAACACAAGACCCCCTCCCCAACCCGGTGATCACATGATCAGCTCATTGTGATTGGGCTCACGTAGGAGGCCGATCAGGCAGCATGCAATGACTGCACAGACAAAGCCAAGTGGCCACGCTACATATGTAACCAGCGTGTTCCTCTCCGCGACGCACGGCGACATTGCTTACAATGAGGCTCGCTGCTTCAAATGGGGAGTAAAATGAAGAGTGTTGTCACACACACACACACACACACACACACACACACACACACACACACACACACACACACACACACACACACACACACACACACACACACACACACACACACACACACACACACACACACACACACACACACACACACACACACACACACACACACACACACACACACACAGGATCTATATGATAATGAGTGCTGGCACAGGGCCAGTTGCTCACACCAACAATTTTCTCACTGCTCGTGTGAATGTCTCTGGTGTCCTTAAAATGATGGACACTGGCTAGATACAAGCAGGACAAAATATATGCAATTAGAGTTACCTACACACAGAGAGAGAAATATATAAATAAAATGTTATATGGTCATATTATACATATATAATGGAATTATATGGAATATTTAACTTAGAATTCAATTATATCATACAGATCAGGGCTGTTATTGTTAAATAAATCTAAAAAGCTGAAAAAAAATATTAATATTATATGAAAGGCTACACTTAAAAAATTAAATCAAATAGAAAAATAGAAAATGAAGAGAAATATTTATCAAAAAAAAAAATCACAAAAGTTCAAAGGAAAATCACTAAAACTTAAAACTCAAAATTGAAAAATAGTAAGCAAATTCATTATTTTAATAAATAAATACTATAGTAGTATATTTGAAATACTAAAAAAACAACCTGATATAGATATACAATATAATTTTACTATACAATTTAATCTTTTTTTTCATATTTTATATAATAAATGTATTTTTTATTTTATAATAATATAATATGAACATAATATTATAACTTAATATTAGGCATTGGGCATCCTGTTGACTAGATATTGGCATTGGATTTAAAAAAAAAACAACTATATATAAATATATACATATGTATATTGTTCGATCATTATTAAAAAGCTGAGCTGAAGAAAAAGTTAAAATAAAGGCTTGATACAATTGTATTTTTTTTTGTGTGTGTTGAGAATTCTTGAAATTTAATTTTTTTAGCCATCAGAGCATGTAAGCAAACAGCTCTGGTTTTGACAGACTGGGCTGGAACACGAGGGTGTCTCTTCTCTTCAATCTCCTCTATGGCATTCATGTATCCAAGTGTCCCTGAACTCCAGGGGGAAAAGCCACGCACTACAAATCCCATCATCCATCTGCAAACAAATTTACCGCCTCACAATACCACTCCCCAAAACAGCTTTAGCACTCGTGTGTTGTGCGTTTGACCCTGTGTGCAAACTAGGAGAACACATCAAGCGCTAGAGTAATGCCTGAAAAGGAAGCCTGGGGGATAAAGAGGCACTCTGGGATAAATGCCTCTGTATTGGGGTTAAACACTGTAAGTGGGTAATATAGGAATTGAAAATGAGGGCTAAGGAGTCTCTCTCTGTGAAGGTGCTGAGAGTGTATTTACTTTGGCATTGGAATTGAATATGTTTTATATGCGTGTCATGGCCCAAAACTCAAACCATGAACAAACTAATATCACATTACTAAAACATGTCATTACAACACAGTAATGTGCCTCAATGTGCAGTATCAATACAGATAAAATACAGTTTAAAGGGAAGTTCACCCAGAAATCTGTCATTTACACAATGATGCTGTTCCAAACCTGTATGAATTTCTTTTTTAAAGGTGCCATGTGTAATAATTGAGGTAAAAATATCCAAAAAATGAGCTACACGCATCAAAAGAATGAGAAGAAATAAGGGCGATGATGTCATTAAAAAAATGAAAAGTTATAGTGTTGCAGAGATATCAACCTAAATTAGCATTAGCATTACTAGCCCCGGCCCGACAGGTGTTGTAATACCAGTTTCGGCCATAGGAGGCGGTATGCGGGCAACATACATAACCACCAGCCAAACTGCAACACACGAATAACTCGCACTGCTTGTATCTCTTTAATCTCTAAAAATCTCCAAATGCTCCACGCGAAACTGCGGTCTCACTATCGTGTCAATTGATTTGATTAATATGCACGAGGGAGAGATAGCAGGACCGTGCTTGTGTTGTTTGAAGACGTGAGAGTGCGCGCCGCGCGCGGCCGGGGCTCGCTCTCTCTGTCTCTCTCTCTGCTCGTAACGCGCCCTGTCAAGTGCAGCGGCAGCAGTCATTCTTTTCTACATCCCTCACTGATCAAAATAGGCTTTGGCGGGACAAAGCGGACTATTTGACGGTTTTAGAAGATTAACAACCTGAAACTAAAAAACAGACTAGAGTAGGCCAACTTTATGGAGGTATACTGCCCCCATCTGGTATGGAATATCTGGAGTATGAATTGATTTTTTGACATAGGGTACCTTTAAGTGGAACACAAAAAGAGAAATTTTGATGGTGCTTGTCACTAGTAATTAATTGCACTATCCAATGCAACTACAATAAAACATCATAAAAGTATTCCATACGACCCATGCACTATAATATGTCTTCTGAAGCCGTACAGTAGTCTTTGTGTGAGGAATAGACTGAAATTTAGGTAATTATTCACTGATAATCCCATTCAGTGTGCCGTTAACAATTGCAAACATATCACTGAATCAGTGAGTTGAATTTGAGAACCAGGCTGACTGAGTCAGATTTATAAACAAATAATTCAATCTGGTTTAATAAAAAGAATCAGCTGATTCACTGAAAAGATTTTACTAAAAAGAAAAATTTTGTTTATGAAACAGACGTTTCGACTTTTTTCATGAACGTGCCAAGGAGAGCTATGCCGAATGCCAAGAATATGATAGTGCAGAAGTCATACGGACTACTTGTATGATCCGTTTTTGGTACTTTTTATGTAATTTTGAAACTTGATGGCCCTAGCCATCATTAGCTTTTATTCTCTCTCTCTCTCTCTCTCTCTCTCTCTCTCTCTCTCTCCTCTCTCTCTCTCTCCTCTCTCTCTCTCTCTCTCTCTCTCTCTCTCTCTCTCTCTCTCTCTCTCTCTCTCTCTCCTCTCTCTCTCTCTCTCTCTCTCTCTCTCTCTCTAGTTTTAAATAACATGTGGGTGAGTAAAAATGAAAGAACCTTTCATTATTGAGTGGACTATATATCCCTATACAATGAGTTCTTGTCAAACAACTATCGCTGTGAATCAAAACTACAAGTGCCACTTAATATGTGTTTTGACAGCATAATTATAATCATATCCTTAGGAAAGCAATCTGAGCGAAATACATTAACGTTTTTGGATGGTTCCAATGTGTGTGTGTGTGTAAATAAGAAGATTTGATGCTTACAGGTACCTGGCTGGCCAGAGTGAAGTTGTTGGCAGGGCTGCGTTTCTTGCCGCCAGCGCTGTTGCCTAGGCTACTGTTAGACGCACTGCTGGCGGAGTTCTTCCTCTTTCTTCTCTTGGTCGTGGTCTGTCGAGTGGGCTCTGCTCTCCACCAAACACACAAGCACACACAGACGAGAAGTATTAATAAAAGACAAACGCACACATCCACACTCACAAACATGCCACAATGCGAGTGCATGCACACGGAGGGAGAAAAAAGACTTTTCCAACATACAAGAGCACACAAACACATATTGGTGATTACACGGGAAACAAATGCATCATGCTTTTTTCTTTTTTGAGAGAGAGAGAATCAAAGATCATCTCCCAAGACATGCACTAGTGAGAAAGAACCTCTGCTTTCATTTGCATAAATGCTCAACAGTGCGCACTGCAGTCTCTGCAACCATGCATGCACGCTTATATCATTAATGTCTAAATGCCGTTTACTTTCATTAAATATCACACTCTTTAAAATTTGATTTAGAAGTACATATGTAAAACATTTATGTAACCTGTTTGAAAATACCTTTTAATGAAGAAATTAAACAATTTTGATCAAGTTTTAGTCAAACAAATTGCTTATTTATAGTGACTACTGAAATATACACCTGCAATATCTCTCTTTTTATGCTCAGCATTCATGATTCAAACATAGAGGAACATGTATTTCATAGGTTTCCATTTAGACGCAGAATGAGGTTTCCCTATTAGAAGATGATTCAGAAGACGAGACAAGTACCTTTTTTGTGATTTGAGGGGAAAATTTCCGTTTTGAAGTTCTGTGGATGTCCAGCTGAAACCATATCCAAAGCAAGATTTATTTTTCAGATAATACTTTTAATAAATAAAGTAGTTATGCATATCCAGGACCAGAAGACATGCAAATGTAAATGAAAAGACTACTGATAACAGCAGATAAAAAAATTAAAAATCAGTGGGTTTTATTCACACATGCAGAAATCTTTATCATAAATTAGTTTACACACTTTTTGTAATTTTTCCATATTATTTTACAATATAAATGTTTTTACTATATCTTTCATCAAATAAATGCAACTTGGTGAGCATAAGATACTTCTTAAATGTTTCCAAACCCTAAACTATATACAATATGCATAAAAATAAAAGTTAGCTAATGTTGTAAAGAATGTTCTGTACAGCCATGTATAATTATTATTATATTAATTTAATTTCAGTATAACAATTAAAATATTTGGCACATTGTTAGTCATAATGTAAATTTTAATACTTCCACACACAGGAAGATGTGTCCAGATTGCTTGTGTATGACAGATTTCACAAAGTCATATTCAATAATAAACAGACTGTACAAGGACAGTGTTTAGATTTTTTGGAGAAGAACCTTTTTATTTTTGTATTTTTATCAGTGCAGATGTGTGAATGACGTACTAAAACGCACTCATTTCCACACATACACATATACATGCGAAAAAAGGACCAAAAAAACTTATCAGTGTTTAAAGGCAACCTTCTTTCCTTCCTGTTCCTGAACACAAATGCTCTCCAGATTTTAAAAGAATGGGAGGAAAGAGGGAAGCAAAGCTAATAAGGAAACGACAATTACAGAAGATCCACTTGGATACGAATTGTGAGAAGGCCAGTGCTGACGACTAGCGAGTGGACAAGGGTCGTACAGGGTTTCATCCACAGGGAGCGGATGAAGGATGTGTTTTCAGTCTCATACATGTCATGTTGTCACTGTTAAGATCATAATGTATAGTAAACCCTTTGTGTGTTCTAAAGACGAGTTTAAATCATTGTTATTGATTGATTTGACCCCCTGAGGAACATGCAAGCGACATACAAAGGCGCCAAACACAAGATTATCTACTGATGTCTAATCCCTTCGTCATCTGCCAAATGCAGTGTTTTTAAAGTTTTCAAGTTGTTTATGTGGTGTTTTACATATGCTTTAAGACAAACCATGTGCAAATTCATTAGTCAGAACCATTGCTGAGTATTTTCTCCTTTAAACCGCAGTGAAAAAAATATACACTCAAAAACACGTTTTTAAATCGCCGGTTTTTCTTACATCACAAACTACCTTGTGACCAATCACGTCAACGTGCCGGCGGGCTTTAGCATATCATTACCTGCAGCGAAACAGGGTTGTCTCAAGAGAAGCCAGGTTTACAGGGGTATTTTTCTAAGACAAATCAGGCGTATTTAGCAATATAGCGGGTGAATTATGTATATTACGATGTTATGATACGCCGGTTTTTTGTAATTTTTTGGGGGGTCACTTTAAAACTAGCAGATTGTCTGTTCTAGTGTTATATATAGTCAACAATGATGGAGAGGCTCACCTGAGAGTGTAAAACCACAAAATTCCCACTTGTTTTTCCTGATAGGTCACACCCCGAAGAGCTGAATTAGAGCTTATATTCCCAAAAACCATGACGTTAAACACACACATCCGTAAAGATCAGATCAGAGCACAAATTACTGCCATTAGGAGGGTCCCCGTCCCATAATACAGTGGACAGTGATTTGCCGTTACCTGGAGGGGCCACCATTCTTTGCCACTTCTGGAACAGACAGGTCTTTAGACAGTCTCTCGGGCTAAGGTTGTAGGTCTTGTGTCGAGACATTAACTCTTGCATCGGCTCCAGAATGACACACAACTGGAAGAAACACATAAACAAACACATCAAACATCATCAGTTACTGTCAGTTTTCCCATTTTAAAGATTTAACAATATTAGCATTTAAATCACACAGTTGGTGGCCTGAAATTCACACGGATACGCACACACACACAAATCATTTCCCAATGACAGGATCGTATCCCAACGCTGCTGTATCCTCTCACTTCCACAGGTCCAGGGAAACAATCTCTGGATCCGGGCCCACAGAGCAGGGTTATTTCTAGTCTGAATGTGAGGAAACCTACAAGCTTCCTTGTCCATCTCGCCGGACAGTGGTCTTATTGCGTCCGAGCACAGGAAACATCCTCGGTGTGGATCTACTGATAAACGTGCTGAAACAAATGCAGTTTTTTTCAAGCGATGCTAATGAGTCACTTTTACGAGGTATTTTTACAGCAAGCCAATGCAAGGATCGTGAGAAATTATGTTTATGGGAATTACAGTGCACTGATAAAATCCCAGACGTTGGCCCCTCAATTAAGTCAGTCAAAACAATTATCAAAATGATTCATTTTTTTCAGAGCCGAATGAGTTTAAGTCTTTTTTTATATAATGGGAACATATGATAGTATACATATACGGTATATATAAAATACATGATGGCATATACTACTGTATAAGCACCATGGCTGATCATGTGCAGTGAAAAAAAAACAGGTGCAGATTTAGCTGAGGGCGCTATAGACTTACAAGAGCTGCGTATAATCTAAATTTAATTCACAATTCAGCTTAGGCTGCACCACTGCATTTTAACTCTGCGTTTATAAGTGAGACTGTGTGTGTGTTTAATGCGAGCAACAACAACAACAACAACTGAGAAAGACACACTCAGTGGAAGAAAAAACGCTGTTCCGAAAACCTTGAAAGGGCCTTTTTTCCTTCGCTTCTCCCAGCAGCTTGCGATAAAGAAGTTTTGTTTTTTGCTGTGCTCGAGCTCAGTGCAGAGAGAGACCCATAATGCCACACCTCAAACGGGAACGCTCATTAGTGTTATGCTAATTCTCTCTATCCAATTCATTTTCTCTCCCTCTCTTGTTCTCCAATTTGCAAAATGGAGCTGTCACTCACACTGAAATGACGAGAATAAACAAAGCAACCATGAAGCTGGCTAATAAATTCTGAGCAGTGTTAACACACACACACAGACACATTTAGTCACATATAAGTGTACAAATGTACATACATATTTTACTATCTTTGCACAGTCTAAGAATAACAGTAACATACACAGGTTAAAAGGAATTGTTTAATTACCAGGGTAATAACATGATTTTTTGGAGTATTTCTTCAAAAATATTTTCAGTATTTCTGCTGTAATTATGACAAATCTCTCTTGGTTTTGTATTGATATAGAAATAGACAGAAATATAGGTATAGATAGATGGATGGATGGATAGATTGATGGATGTATGGATGTTTGCCGAGGGCCCCTAGTGGTTCCTGGCCCCTGGTTGAGTACCAAGATAACACAATACCATGGAATTATCATTTGAGACCATCAATGGACCATGGTATCTTCACAATACGTTTTTGTAAGGGAGACTGAACAAAATATTTTATTGTTCTGCTTACCCTGAGGTAGTTGAGGGTGAAGTTGGTCAATCCCATGCGGGTGATGTTTTTCGAGAGCTGCTCCAGGATTGAGGGTCTTGTGCCTGTAGGTGGACAAAAAAGGCACGTTATCACTTAATACAACCTCCCCCCAAAATCCACAGCATATCACATCATATGGCTTTTCTAATACTTCATTTATGAGACCCTAGATGTGATATTCACAGTTATATTCAGATCTATATTTTGAATATCTGAGGGGCGACGATTGGGGGACATGTGTCTTTCTCTGTGTCTATGGTAGTTGATCTGAATCACTGTGATTACACTGAATACATTTTTTGATTCAGATTTTGGGCATTGAATCAGGGGTGTGCTGCAGCTGCTAATTAATATTGATTGACTAAATGTAAATTGAAATGTTATAGTGAATTTCACTATGAATTACAAACTAATGCAGTTTTTGTTCTTACTGGTAAATTATTGACTAGATTCATCAAGGAAAATTGTGTTAAGCAGCATGAGATGATTGATATAGCAATGACATCAGCCAATCATTGAGCTCCTGTCACTTGATTGGTCGGGGCAATGTAAACTAGAGTAAAGCAGGGGTATTCAATTAAATTTCCAAGTGGTCCGGTCTCTATATTTACTTCTCAGTGGAGGTCTGGGAAGACACATTTTGTAGAATAGTTCTAAATTTCCATCTTGACAGCAAGTAGTAGTTTATAAAAAAACAAATTCTAATTGTATTTGAATATTAAAGGGTAAGATGAGATGTTTTATCAGGCTATTATTATTTTTACACTACAGTGTGTATGGCAGAAGGCCATGTGACAGAAAATACTGTATGGGGGTTTAGGGTTTTTCTCTTGAAGTCTGGACCATTTTTATATTTGGCTTAAAATGAGTATCTAAAATACAAACAAGCAATGCACATAATAATCAAAACATTTTCCACTTGAGCAGAAAACAGTAATTCTAGTAATTTCAGAGTTTTAGTTGTTTCCTTGCCATCAACAAATAATTGCCCCAATTATAACATTGTTTATTATGAAATGCAATTGACATATTGATTAATAATGTTAAATGTAGATGAAAAAAGTCTTATAAAAAAACTTGTCTATTTGAATGGTCGGAATCATATGATAAAAATAATTTTGTTTTTGCTGCATTCATATTTCGGGCAATGTTTTAGAGAATCTATTTTGCTGCTCACTGTGTTTCTGCTACTGTTGTTAAAATAACTGCGTCATCACTTAAAGTGGCGATTCAGCGGGAGAGAGAAGCAAAGGGTTTGAATCAAGCTCTTGATAAAAGGATATAGCGACTAATCATTACCATACGTGACCATGAGCGCATGTGGTGTGTAATGCTCTGTGTGTTTTTTTTTTATGCATTGCTCACTTTGAACTGTAGACACAGTAAATGGTGCTACCGCTGTCAGTATGTCTCATGGTCCGGTTGTAACCAGGCCAGGGTCCGGAACCAGACCGCAGTCCGCTTTGAGCATCTAAAACACGGTTCCTCCAATGTGCTCATATTCTCATTAGCCTTGATCAGATGAGTTTGACTCAATTTCTTTGCAGCTTTACCCATGTGTACGAGAATGAGTCGATCAAACATGCTGCAGTAACTTTTGCACTATCCTTGTCAAAAATCTTTCAAAGCCCTTTCTCCCTCATTCACTCTCTCTCCTTCTCCACCAGAATACATGGCCCCAAAGGGCCCAATTTAAGAGCATGTGAATTTTATAAGTTGCTGTGAACAAACTTTCTAAAACTGAATCTACAAGGGGGAGTGATGAGTTAAAACGCCAAAGCTAAATATTAAAGGAGTCATTAAAAGTTACGTTTAAAATGCGAAAATATCAACAGTTGCTTAATTTCTTTAATCACAGTATGTCTGCAGTGCTCATTAATTACTCAATTAAAATTACTCAATTGACTTTTTAAAAATATATTTTCCAGCCAAGGCAGCTTTGATGTCTCATAATAAACAGTTTTTATTTATGCCATATGTAAAATAAGTATAAAGTATAATTATTCTATGTTATCAGTTCCGTTTTACAGTTATTTTAAACTGTAGTAATATTTCACATTATTACTGTTTTTACTGTATTTTTGATCAAATAAATGGAGCCTTGATGAGAATGGGAGCCTTTCAAGTTTGAATGGTAGTGTAACATTTGAGTTAAGAACCACAAGATCAAAAACCGCTTTGCACAATATCTGATATACTGCACACACACACACACCTTCAACCAAACCATGAGGTAGGACACCCCTAGGATGGAGTGATGATATCAAACTCACGTGCATGGCAAGAATGCTCCGTGGGATGAGTTCCCGATACTGTCTGATGTTGAAGTGCCACGTCTTGATCCTCATCAGATCATCGAAGGCAAACTCCAGAATCAACCTGCCCTCCGTACACACCTGAGAATGCAAACATTGAGAAATATATGATGTCTTCAAAGACTGGTCTGCTGATATGTCCACTGTGTAAAATGTTTCTCTCATCGTGATGAAATAAGTTTAGAGAAAAGTGCAAACTCAGAATGCATCACCAAAATGCAGGTGAGATTTATACAGTCAATTCAGATATTATGTCAGAGTTGTTCGACTTTTCAGAGTTTCAAAGCTATTTCCTAATAAAAGGTGTTTTGTTGTATACCTGAACTGAAGGCCAACAAAATGGAAATACTTGAGACGAGCTTACACAAAAACAAAACAACAAAATGCTGAATACACGCAGAGGTCATAAACCATTAGCAATACTAAAAAAACAGGATGAGAAAAACATTTTGCTGAATTTAGAGCTGCGCTACTCATAGCCCCAATGTTCTGTTGCTGGGGCAACCGGAGGATGAGGAGGAGGAAGGGAGAGGAAGGGGGATGGGGGGGGGGGGGGGTGGGTGGGGTGGGAGCGTCAGCTGATTAGTTGGCATGGCAACGGCAAAGATGTAATCCCGCCAGAGCCACTCTAATCAATGCCCTCAGCACAGATGGTCTCTGGAGGATCAACAAGAAAAGAGGCTGGCGGGAGAGCACAGCGCCATCACATGACCACACTCTTTCACATTCTCTCGCTCGCTCTCCCCACTTCTTTCATCTTCTGTATGCTTTTCCTACTCTCTGAATCGGTTTTTGCTTGTTTCACTCTTTTCCCGTCTCTCCTTTTTTTGTCCGTCTTTCCATCCCTTGTTCAGCACCATCGCTCAACATGCTGAGGAAAAACTAAAAGCGAAGTGAAAATGAAAGCATCTGTCTTTTCCTCTCCCTCTATCACTGTACTGCTCCATAGCTGTGCTTCAGGATGTGTTTAAAAATTCAACCGGTCTAGCCAATCATTCGAATATTAAAATATAAGGGATTCTTCATATGATTCTTCATGGGATTATATGCAATGGAGGATATACATGCATAACAGAAAAAACTGACTTGAAAACGTCATTTTCATCACATCATCATTTATTTTGTGATGGATATTTTGAATCTCCTTAGTCTGGCTAAAGCTAATTTCATAGCTAGGTTTTTATGTATCCTTAATACACACAACAATACATTTAAAAAGCTTGATTGCAAATAAAAGACCATGGAATTTTTTTTAATAAGTAGGTTTATAAGTAAACTGACTTTTGAATAAACATTATGGGTGAAAAAGTTGTTGACTGGTGAAATGTATGTAAACTACGATATTATATTATAATAAATATTGAAATGGCTTATGTTTATCTTACTTTTTGTTTAGATACTTTTAAACTAATAATTTAATATATATATATTTTCGTTCAAGCCATTAGTCTGGCTCTGGGATAAGAGTAAAACTATAATCTATAAACAAAAGCCATTTAAAAAATAATGAATGCATGGAGAAATGAAAAAAAAAAAAAGATTTTTTTTTATTATAATATATATATATATATATATATATATATATATATATATATATATATATATATATATATATATATATATATATATATATATATATATATATATATATATATATATATATAATAAAAAGTTTCCAAGACAATTTGTACCTTTATAATAAAATTAAAAAGGATTAAATTTGTCAGTTTTTATGACCCTGGGACAAACTGCAAACAAATAGCCTGTAGGAGAAACAAACTATATATATGAATTTGGTTCTCCACTCTAAACAAATACATTAATGACTACAAAATATCTGCTATTATGATTTTGACTATTTCTCTGAATGCAGCACAAGAGTACAGCTGAGATTTTGTAATCAGTTCCTCAAAGACTAGTGTGTCTCCATTCCTCTTTATGTCTGTACATGGGCTCTTGTATGGATTAAAGTGGATTAGGTCATAACAGTATGTGAAAATAATCTAAAGTGCTTGATGGACAAGGTAGAAACATAAAATCTGTTGATAAGTGGTTTAACCCTCTGATGCATGATGTCCACTACAGCTGACAGATCTTTAAAAGACATTTTTGTAACCATTCAGGGTGTGACATTACACTAAAACCACAATGGGCAGATGACCTTTGACCTTTTTTTACTATAATGACATTTTATTATTATTATTAAAAAGTGATGAATCATCAAGTTCCTATATCTTATATTCCAGATGACCCAGGCGGTCTGACTGAGGCATAAACATGTCAACAGGGAAGTGACTCTAATTAAACAAGTGATACCATCAACCATGTTGGTCTGCTTTAAATCAATTGCAAACTGTATATTTAATCAGTAAAACAGTTAGCTGACACCTCATTTTGTCTCCCCTTTCAAATGTATGTCTGTATTTGCTTTTGTGTCCTTGTTTTAGTGCATTCAGACAATGAAGAAAATTAAATCTCACCAACTTGATTTTATTATGTTTTTTTTTACCATCACCATGAAACCAATCAAAAACTGAAGTATATGACAACACACAGAGTGAGTACTGAGTAATAGATTCATAAAGAGCTTTCTCAGCAGAGTCCAAAGCATGAAAAATATTTCACGAGGATTCCTAACAACCTCCATCAGTAAACACAGAATAATAGCTGTGATTAAAGTAGTAAATTATCAAGCCTGCCATGTTTGTTTTTTCTATTAGACAGTTTACGCGTTTCAGATGCTCCTTCCACTGAAGTTACAACAATGCACAAGAAGAAAAACGTTTTGTTGACAAAGAGAAACTCAGTGCACCTGCAACTCATAGTCTATTCATACATCTCAAAACTCTGTTTTGCCTGGATAGGACATGGTGTCTCTCACACACACACACACACACACACACACACACACACACACACACACACACACACACACACACACACACACACACACACACACACACACACACACACACACACACACACACACACACACACACACACACACACACACACACACACACACACACACAACACACACACACACACACACACACCACACACACCCTTTTTACCTTGGTGAACATGGGTTTGCCGTGCTGTGTGACCATGGTGCACTGATCGCAGTCTACAGTGATGCAGGAGTTGTGGAAGGACTCTTTGGAGTGTTTCAGGATGTAGTAGAGGTCTGACACGCCACCCTCAAATACCGTGCTGAAGTAACGAGGGATGAGGGTCCGCCCGATTGCTGAGGAGGGAGATAAGATGTCATTTACATTGCATTTAATTTCATACTAAATGACTCGAAATGTCTCAACATCTGTTCATTTCTCTTAGTTGCACTACATTATTAGTAAAGTAAGATGTTTGTCCCCCACATCCAAGCTATTTCTTGCAACTCTTAGTCCTTTCAGTTTCTACACATTTTTCACAAATGTGACATCATAGTTCAAATACACACATTTTAATTATGTATTTTTGTTTTTGCAGCATTTTCATAGCATCCCAGCTAACAAAAATATGGTCTGAGAATTGTATTCCCATTAAAGTAACACTAAGGATTTTTCCTCTGCGGTCGCCCTACTGGTTGGAAACGAAATTGTCCATTGCCGCTGTCGTAAATAATCTAGCCTACCGTCGCACGCACACTCGCTGTTTATCCCGCACCGGCTTTAGAATGAACGATGTCCACAGACAAGGTAGTGTATGTTACATGATTTCATGAAAGGATGATGTATTGTGACATCAGAAACGAAGAAAAACGAAATAATGACTATTGTAGCGCTTGACGTAAAGCAGTCGAATTGTGTAGTTCTTTTTGTGCAGGGGTTCCTACCCGAACCCTGAAGTTACATAGTGCCAGTAAAAGCGACACAGACCGCGTCAGGCGATGGCAGACGTGTCATTTAACTTATTTTAAGTCGATGTACCATCACAAGGGTCTTGGAAATATATTATGAAGGTTGAAAATTGTTACTTAGTGTTACTTTAACGTTATTTCTGAAAATCGTTTTTAAAACGTTTTTTTCTTGATTATGCGAAGGTTGAAGGAACATTTTTATCATTATTTATCAATTTTATCAAGGAAATCCATTTGATCATTTTGCAAACATTATGAGAAGTTCTATGAACCTTCCAAAACAAGTAGTAACATTCAAAAATCTTTAGACAAACGTCCAACTAAAACGTTTTAGGGGAAAATGTTCCATGTAGCCAAAAGCAATTTTGTTTTCCACTGCCCAGGGACGAGCATGTGAAGTATCAGTGGCTAGAGTTTATATTTACAACTGTACCCGAACCTTGTGCTGTGTTCGCGTCATTTAAATGACGATTCCTTTACAAACATAAAGGCTTTCAAGTGTGGATTCGCGAGTCGGTTGATACGGAAGGAAGGTTCAGTACCAGTTTTATTTGGATCAGCTTCCTCCTCCGAATCACAACCTGTAAGTACTGTTAATAATTGTTGCTTTTATGGGTTTTGTAGCATGCTCAATAAGTATTTGTGTGTGTTTGTTACGACCCTCCTATGACTCGTACCCATCTAGGGCTTTTAGGAGGGGAACACATATATCCAACTCAGACACGTCACACTATAACACTGAAAGAGGTGAGAAAACACGAGAGACCACTGAATAAAGTGAATAAGTTTTAATGAATATATAATGAATAAAGATATACCACAACACAACCAACCACAAAGAAAAAGGGGAAAATGAATTGTGCCAAAGAAATGAAAGTAATATATAAATATAAAAGTTATCTAACCCATTAAACAGCTAATACTATGATACAAAAAAAAAACCCAAAAGAAAAAGTCTTCAACGTCCAAGACGTCATAACTAAAGCTACACTAACTAAAAAACATAAATACAGCGGGTGGCACAATTCCCTAACTAGTGTTTTTAATACAAACAAAGTTCACTACGTGTGCACCATGTACGTCACGTGACAAACTTACTTAACCCCTTCTTCTCTGTAGACCGCCACGTTCACAAAGGAGAAGGTTTTGGACGCAGCCAAAACAAACAATGAGCATACATGTGAACAACGTACTAGGTTCTCTCAAAACAAAATTCTCCAAAGGCACGACAAGATTCTCTGAATGCAAGGTTCTCTTCATGCACTTGTAGCAGCATGGTCTTTAAGTATCCACTTCACCAGGTGTTAATCGTCACGCTAATGCAGATCCCGCCTTCCAAGGCGCGGCCACTCATCCTCTTAGCTGACAAGCACGATAGCCAATCAGCAACAACCTGCGAAAGTGAAAGTGAGAAGAAAACAGAGCGGAAAAGACAAAATCCCCCCACACACACTATAACGTTCTTACGGACGTAACACCCCCACATTTAAGATTTTAAACCCAACGTTTAAATAAAAAAAACAGTAACACCAAAACTTCATCATACCCACTCTTTTAAGATTCAAGCTCTAGAAAGAGTATCTGCGAAGATATTTTCAGATCCCTTCTTATGGTGAATCTCCAGCTGGAAATTCTGTATGAACAAAGCCCAACGCATTAGTCGTTGGTTTGCATTATACATGCGAGACAAGAATACAAGGGGTTGGTGATCCGTAAACACTAGAATAGGCAAATTAGAAGAACCCAGATAGACTTCGAAGAATTGCAACGCTAGTAACAATGCCAAGGTTTCCTTCTCGATGGTAGAATAGTTTGCTTGATACTTGTTAAACTTGCGTGAAAAGAAACACACTGGATGGTCCACTCCATCCTGCGTTTCCTGAATCAGAACTGCGCCAGCGCCCACTGCGCTCGCATCAACCTCTAACTTGAATGCCCGCTCAAATTGAGGAGCGATCAAAACAGGGTGGGCACACATTAAAGCTTTCGCATTTTCAAAGGCTACTTGACATTCATTTGTCCACACAAAATTTTTCTTTGGGCTGAGGAGATCCGTAAGCGGGGTTACCACGGTAGCGAAATTCTTGCAGAAACTTCGGTAGTACCCAATCATACCCAGAAAACGCCTCAACTCTCGCCTTGTAACGGGCACAGGGAAAACGTTTATAGCGGCCACTTTCTCTTCCACCGGTTTCACTTGTCCATTTCCCACATGTTTTCCTAAATAAGTCACAGTTGCTTGACCAAACACGCATTTCGCAAGGTTAACAGTTAACGACGCACGTTCCAACCGTTCAAACACAGTGCGTAATAAAGTCAGATGTTCATTCCAGTCATTGGAAAAGATCACTAAATCGTCCAAATATGCTCTACAATTAGGAACGGCAGCAAGAACAGTTTGTATCAATCGCTGGAACGTAGCAGGTGCGTTTCGTAACCCGAATGCCATAACTTGGTATTGCAGAAAAGAATCCGGAGTTACGAAAGCAGATATGTCAGACGCGCGTGGTGTTAATGGCACCTGCCAGTACCCCTTCAATAAGTCAAGTTTACTGACGACTTTGGCTGAACCAACACTATCAACGCAATCCTCCATCCTTGGTAGTGGATAGCAATCAGGTACGGTGACAGCGTTAACCTTTCGGTAGTCCGTACAAAAACGGAAAGAACCATCAGGTTTCTTTACCAACAGACATGGTGAACTCCATGGACTATGACTATGACGAGCTAAATCATTTTCTAACAGATAGTCAGTTTCAACCTTCATTTCGGATCTCTTAATTTCGTTAACACGATATGGATGTTGCTTTATCGGTTTGGCATCGTTAACGTCAATGTCATGTTCTAGAACATGAGTCTGAGAGGGAACATCAGAAAATAGAGCTGGGAATGACATGATAAGTGCCATCACATCACCTCTTTTCTCACTAGGTACAGAAGACAAATGAGAAGACAAATTAGACAGTATAGCTGAGTTCTCCAACTTACTACACTGTTGCGGGGTATTTCTCAACATCAATTCATCCTCATCACCTTCTACAACAGACAAAACTGGTGACGTTACTAACACTACATTGTCAGTGTCCTGTCTCACAGATTCACATTCGTCACGTTCATGATATGCTTTAAGCATATTAATGTGGCAAACCCGTGTTTTGCGCCGTCTGTCAGGAGTGCAAATTACATAATCCGTATCACTAAGTTTCTTAACAACATCATACGGACCCGAAAATTTAGCAGATAGAGCAGACCCTGGTATCGGTAATAATACTACCACTTTATCATTAGGCAGAAAAGACCGTGCCACAGCATGTCGATCAAATCGATCCTTCATCTCTGATTGCGCGTTTGTCAAAAACTTGCGCGCAAGGTCGCAAGCATTATGCAACTTTGCTCGGAATCGATTAACGTAATCAAGAACGTTCGTTCGTTTCTCTGTGTTATCCTCTAACATCTGATCTTTTAGAACTTTTAACGGTCCTCGGAGTGTATGTCCAAAAACCATCTCGGCTGGACTAAATCCAAGTGATTCCTGTACACTTTCTCGCGCCGCAAACAACACCAACGGAATACCTTCATCCCAGTCTTTACTGGTGTCCATACAAAATTTCCGGAGCATGGCTTTCAAAGTCTGATGAAATCTTTCAATTGCACCTTGACTTTCTGGATGGTAGGCACTAGATATACGATGTTCAATAGACAAAGACTTCAATGTTTGTGTAAAAACTCGTGACAAAAAGTTAGTCCCTTGATCTGTTTGGACAACTTTCGGAAGTCCAAACGTAGAAAAGAATTTGATCAATGCTTTCAAAACAACAGGAGCTGTAATCTTCCGTAACGGAATAGCTTCAGGAAATCTGGTTGCTCTACACATGATAGTACAGAGATATTGGTTACCTGCTTTCGTTTTCGGTAAAGGTCCGACACAGTCAATCAGTACCTCCTCAAACGCTTCTCCGATAACTGGAATTGGAGACAGTGGAGCGGGCGAGATAACCTGATTCGGCTTTCCTGCAATTTGACACGTATGACATGTACGACAAAACTTGACCACATCACGTTTCAGTCCAGGCCAAAAAAAATGCTGCAGAATACGATGGTAAGTTTTAGTTACCCCTAAATGTCCAGAGAGCAAATGTTCATGCGCTAAACTCAAAACATGAGAACGGTATCTGAGTGGAACTACCACTTGATATACCACGTTCCAATCTAGATCCTCCTCAACTTTGGAACACCACTTTCGCATGAGCAAACCATTGTCTCTGAAATATGCAGTATTTCTTTTCTTAGCGGCCTCACAACTTATCACAGCTGATGAACATTTCTTCAAAGAAGAATCATCATTTTGTGCAATCACAATCTGAGAACGAGTAACTGGTAAATTTAACGAAACGAAACTTCCTAATACATTCTCTGAATTCCTCATCTTAGGAACGTTTTCAGACATTTTATTCGTCTCTAAATTTTTCCCACACTCTGCCAACACATCTCCGATCAGTGAATCAGTCAAGTCAACTTCACCCACCATTTTAACGGACTGAGCACGAGTCACGGCACAGGAAGAAAACACTTCAGGGTGCTGACTAACAACATCACCTATCAAACTAACCTGGGAACATCAGTCACTTCGGGAACTGGCAGAACTTTGCCTCCAGCTAAATCATTTCCCAGTATGAGAGTTATTCCTTTAACAGGAAGTGATTTTCGAATTCCAACTCGTACAACACCTGAAAGTAGAGAACATCGTAAGTGTACATAATGCAAAGGCACAGACACTACTTGCATTTCTATTCCACGAATCAACACACTTGAGCCACAATATGATTCGTCAGAGAACGGTAATACATCAGCGAGCAAAAGGGACTGCATTGCCCCAGTGTCTCGGAGAATACAGATTTCTTTCCCATCCTCTTCTCCAGATAAGGAAACAGTACCTGACATCAGGAAAGGCTTATAACTCACATCACAAACATCAGTAGGCCTACTACATGCCAAGTCAGACGGCACTACTGTCTTCACCAATGTAACACTTTTTGGAATCTTAGACTGCGATTTACGCATAAGCACCGGACAATCAGCAATCAAATGTCCTGGTTTATGACAGTAAAAACACTCCCTTAGCTCTTTCGATTTTGACGCTCCAGCTTTCTCTCGGAAACCTTGAGTTTCAGTCGGAGTAGTGGTCATGCGCTTTTCAGTACGGGTCGCAAAAAATACCCCCTTATGAGTGAGCATAAATTCATCGGCTAATACAGCAGCTTCCGATAATGAACTAACCTTCTGTTCGTTCAAATAAACGACCACACGTTCAGATAAACATCCTTTAAACTCCTCCAGCAGAATTAATTCCCTTAAGGAATTAAAATCATCAGTCTTAGTGGCACTGCACCATTTATCAAAGAGAAGAGCCTTCTCTCTGGAAAATTCAACAAACGTTTGAGATGAGTTCTTCTTGTGGCCTCTAAATTTCTGCCTGTAGGCTTCTGGGACTAATTCGTAAGCACGTAGGATTGCTAATTTTACCGCATCATAGTTCAAACTGTCCTCTAAGGAAAGAGTAGAGAACACCTCTAACGCTTTACCCGTTAAACGACACTGCAGCAACAAGGACCAGCAATCCTTTGGCCAACGAAAAGACATAGCAATGCGCTCAAAAGCACTAAAGTAGGAATCAATCTCAGCTTCGCGAAAAAGTGGCACTAGTATAATATTTTTACTAACATCGAATGAGTTGCTTGCTACGGACGAAACAGATGTCGGGGCAACAGTGGGAGGAGGCACCACAATGGGAGAACGGTCAACAGTGTCAGCGGAACTAACTCGAGAGGGATCTGGTCGCACAGCGGAACCCCCCACAGTTCGAAATGCGTCCAGCTCCAGCTCTCGCATTCTGACCTGCGTATCCGCCTCAATCTCAAGTTTACGAACTTGTAATTTCAAATCCATCTCCGCCTGCCGAGCCTCCGTTTTCTCCTTTGATTCAAACTGCAAACGAGCCAAACGGACTTTGAGTCTCGTTTCGCTCTTCGAGCCAACAGACATAGGGGAGAATGGTTCAAACGGAGGTAAACTCACCCTAGCATCAGCCTCAACCTCCGCCGTAGGCGTTAACTCCTCCTCGCTCACCTTTTCACTCCCCTCAAACATATCCATCTCCCCACTGATCCCAACTGATTGTTTATCCTGCAATATCAGCACATTCAACTCCACCAAACGGTTAAGTATCACAGACTTAATCTCCTTCTTAAGTGACTGCTTACTTACTGAAATCTGAAAATGACTTGCTATTTCCAACAAATCATCCTTCCTACAACCATCCAATTCCTCTTGCGAAGGACTAAGAAGAAACCTTTCTAATACAAACATCCTAGCGACAAAATAGAACCGCACGCACAAATCCTCAACACACCCACAGTGATACAGGAGACAGTGTCATGAGTGGTTATCTGTTAATTCAGTTAGATCGCGGACGAGCCCCCATTATGTTACGACCCTCCTATGACTCGTACCCATCTAGGGCTTTTAGGAGGGGAACACATATATCCAACTCAGACACGTCACACTATAACACTGAAAGAGGTGAGAAAACACGAGAGACCACTGAATAAAGTGAATAAGTTTTAATGAATATATAATGAATAAAGATATACCACAACACAACCAACCACAAAGAAAAAGGGGAAAATGAATTGTGCCAAAGAAATGAAAGTAATATAAATATAAAAGTTATCTAACCCATTAAACAGCTAATACTATGATACAAAAAAAAAACCCAAAAGAAAAAGTCTTCAACGTCCAAGACGTCATAACTAAAGCTACACTAACTAAAAAACATAAATACAGCGGGTGGCACAATTCCCTAACTAGTGTTTTTAATACAAACAAAGTTCACTACGTGTGCACCATGTACGTCACGTGACAAACTTACTTAACCCCTTCTTCTCTGTAGACCGCCACGTTCACAAAGGAGAAGGTTTTGGACGCAGCCAAAACAAACAATGAGCATACATGTGAACAACGTACTAGGTTCTCTCAAAACAAAATTCTCCAAAGGCACGACAAGATTCTCTGAATGCAAGGTTCTCTTCATGCACTTGTAGCAGCATGGTCTTTAAGTATCCACTTCACCAGGTGTTAATCGTCACGCTAATGCAGATCCCGCCTTCCAAGGCGCGGCCACTCATCCTCTTAGCTGACAAGCACGATAGCCAATCAGCAACAACCTGCGAAAGTGAAAGTGAGAAGAAAACAGAGCGGAAAAGACAAAATCCCCCCACACACACTATAACGTTCTTACGGACGTAACAGTGTTGTTTAAGTTACGCTCAGCGCAGCTTCTAGGTCTAACTTAGGTCTCTAGGTGCAGCTTCTAGGTTCATATTTCACATCTGTAATATGTGAAATGTTTGTCGTTGTTATTGGAGTTGTCATAAAGAATAGAGCGTATTGTAGTACTGCAGTGCTTTATCAATATGTTTATGCGTTGGGCTAACGCAAACAATAACTGACTGGGTCTGACCAATCACCGTTATTAGCGTCACTCAAAGGAGGGGTTTGGACAAATGAGTCGTTAAACGAATCATTAGTGAGTCGGTGAGCAAATCAGGTAAAAATAAATGCATATTATAAGACAACAAAAGTGTTTTTTGTCATTGCATGCATGTAAAACTGTTGTTGGAGACTCCCAAAACAATATTAGGAACATTTTAAATGCCATAATAGGTGCCCTTTAAAGACCAGATAACTTTGAACGCACATCCTATTTACATACTGGAAGAATGTTTGTTCATAACTTGAGAAGAGAATCTTTCAAGAATGTTAGCCAAAGTTCTGAGAATGATCCTTGTAAGGGATGTTCGATTTTGGGGTGGCAAACCATTCATCATTTATTTATTTATAAAGCACAATTAAAACAACATCATGTTGACCAATGTGCTGTACAATCACACATTAAAATTACAAATAAAATGTACTTTCACACAAACAATGACTAGCAACATCTGTTAAGAGCCTCTTGCCAATTAGCCTATTGAACAAAACGCTAAGTAAATGTAATTTCAGGTTTCGTTTAAAATAACCGAAAGAAGGAGCCAGTCTAAGATGTAGAGGTAGATTTTGGCTAATGTCATTTTGTACTTAATTTTGGTTGGTATCTGGCTGTCTACTTAAAAAATGCATGTGCTCTAAATCTGTACACAAAACACTTAAGGTATTGGCCACCTAAAAGTAAAACTGGGCTCTGTGATGCTGTCATGAAGCATTCTACAACATTGAAAATATTCTGTGACAGAAAAGAAAACGAATGAATAGACTTTATAAAAAGACAGATGAAATGATCCTTTATTCCCGTGGCCACACATCACCAGCAAGATGGTAAGACTGGGAATTGTTTGTTAACAATTGTTGAAGATTAGCCTAGCTGATATGAAGTATGTTAATTCATTTGTGTAAACTGTTTACAGTAACCTGCCTGAGGTCTCACAAAAAGTTAAGTTGGAATCTACTTATTCTTCCCTAGAGCTGGAGATAATTATACAATCTTTTTTGTTGTTGTTTAACAATGAACAAAGACAGAGCCCCTGTCTGGATTTGTGGCCTCGGGAATATCTGCATGGTTCTTTATTTTTCTCTTCTTATATTCTTGCTTCACTATATATAAAAAAAATTCTCGAATCCAGAAAGTCTGCCCTGTAACAAATCATTTCAAATCATGGTTTCCAATAATAACAAACAAACAACATCTAAAACATCAATACATTTAATTGGGAAGCAAAATTGTAAGATTTATATTTTGAATATATCTAAATATAAGTTTTTTAACTTTAACATTACCTCACTCAATTTAGATAGAATTACCTAAATAAATGACAATGAGAAAATTAAACTTAAAATTTTGGTAAAGCTAAGAAGATTTAGTCAGGGTTATGCTTCTTGGAATGAGTAATAGAAATGGGAAAAGACAAACTTAATTTATTATCTATTCTATCTCTCTAGAAATAAGCGAAGTGGAGAGTTTAAAAATATATATTTTAAAATGTAATTATTTCCTGTGATGGCAAAGCTGAATTTTCAGCATTATTACTCCAGTCTTCAGTGTCACATGATCCTTTACAAATCATTCTATTATACTGATTTGATGTTCAAGAAACATTTCCTATTAAACGGTTGTGCTGCCTAACAATTTTGGGAAAACCATGATACAGTGTAATAATCTCTGCTATTGTCATCTTAATGCATCATTGCTGAAATAAAATTACCAATTGCTTTCAAAAACAAAATCTTACTGACCCCAAAATGAATATACAGTACATATATATATATGTCTGAGTCACCTATTGAAAAGCAAAACATTGTAATGCACATTTAGCCGGACATCTTTGGCCAAGAGAGTAGCAGACACGCCCGCAGAAACAACTTGTAATTTTTGCGAGTGGCTTTGCAGTCTTAACTTATCATTTTAATATTGAAACTGAACGGACGAGGAGCCTTATCCAGCTTAGCGTCTGATTTCAGGCAGAAATAATCCATCTTACAGTCAAACTCCCCTTTGAGAGAAATTATGTTTGTGCCTCCAGCCCTGAGGGAGCGGAACGGGGGTGGTGAAGGGAAAGAGAGAGAACTTCATTTACCCAGCTTCCCTTAAGACAGACGCCACTGCCGCCACTGGTTAAAACTGCACGGGCAGAAGGAGAAAATGAAACAGCTGCAAACGCGGCCTGTTTCTTAAATTGGCTAAAGTCTGGCATGACTAAATCAACACATAAATACTTGGCAGGGGGAGAGAGTGAGAAAAAGGGAGAAGAGGAAAAGGGGAGGGAGGGAGAGCCCTAGCTTGAGCGTATAAATGAAGGTCTCCCTAGTGGTTAAGACACAGAGTGAGCCGTCGACGAGAGCTGACTGTTAATGAGAGAGTGCGAGAAAGAGAAAGGTAGAGCGCTTCGAAGGGATAGTGAAAATAAATATGAAATGATCATGAATGAAAAAAATGGCACAGAATACAGGCGTGCAGGAAGCGCTACAGGGAGGGAAGGAGAGGAAGAAAGTGAGAGAGATAAATGAAAGGCTGACAGGCAGGGTGACAGCGAGGGGTGTCATGCTGAAGGGAGATGTTGTTTCTGCAGGCACACCTGACTGCCTGCTAAAGTTCTAGAGCACTGTGGCATAGCGGACACTATGCCTAACCAAGGGGCATAAAATCACAGACACACTCACACACACACACACCAGTGAAAACTGAAATAACAGACAAGCGTGTGTGTGTGTATGCATGGTGGTACCAGGGCAGCTTGAACCACAAGGAGCTCTATAATTCCTAGAGAAAGCTATCCAGGAATAACTGGATTGTGCTAACCAAACAAACCTTAACCAATTGATCTATTATAACATCCTATACGTCCAGTCTTTAAATACATGGTAACCTATTGCCAGGAGTCCAGGAGTTCTGTTGGTTTTCAACGCCTGACATTTTTTAATGAAAATTTCTTGAAATACCACTATATTATCCAGGGATTGCCCGCCACTGCAAAAAATTCAGAGAATATAGATATTCTATAAATAAGACTTACTTAAAGTCCCGTGAACCGGAAGTTGCAAAATACTTTTCTCCAGTGCTGTGACGTATTTCCGAGAGAAACGGAATACTAAATGAGGCAAAATAGTGGGCGTGGCTTTTTTTCCAACTAGCACCTGATTGGATCTAGAAAAATGCACCCCCTCGCCATCTCTCCTTTCACACGCTGTGTGCCTGCCTAATGTCAGTTGGAGGGGCGTGATTACGGATGTTAAGCAGACACCCAAACCGTCAAGCCTACGTCATCGGGCAAGGTCCTCCAGTGCAGAGGGGAGGGGCATTTTCAGAATTTGATTAAAGATTACGAAGCCAAAAATTTTTTTTGTGTGGATTGACTTGCATGGATGAATTGTTCACCACAAAACGATCAATTTAGGCAAACAAAGTAAGTATGGTCAATTTTGATTTCATGGGGACTTTAAGTTACTTTTAAAAGTAATGCATTACAATTCTGTTTTACTCCATAATAAGTAACTAATTGCATTCCTTTTTATGGAAAGTAATGTGTTACTTTACTTTTGCGCTACTTTTTCTCACCTGGGCATATTTGTGTTTTTTAACATATAAAAAGTTCTGTAATGAAACTTTAGATTGCGCAGGCTAATAGGTCCTTAACTCAAATGCTTGGAATCGCATCATTCTCTATAGGGCACAGCTGATTGGTTCCTGCTGTATCAGTAGCCAATGAGCTTGTGTGCTAGGCAAATGCTAACAAAATACTTAGTTAGCATTTTCCTTAGCAGTGCAGTGCGCTTTCAGAAACCCTCCAGCTTCCCCAGCTCCACCTGTATCTGCTATGGGTAATTCATGTACGATATATTGTACAGCAGCAGCATGTCTTACTTGCTCACAGCAGAGTGTCGTGTATGTATTGACAGTAGCAAGTCCCGTACTTGCTCTGCATCAGTAGCAATAACCAACAGTAGCAGATCTATTCCACCAAGGCCAAATATATCAATATTGTCATACCCATTACCATGCCAAACACTTTTAGTTTATTCAGTGTTAATACTGAATCTGGTTTTGTGCAAAAGAGATGAGTACATGCATGCACACATTTTAGTCTAGATCTACAACATGTTCACGTTGGAACATAAGTAAATTGCGTTACTTATTTGAAAACGTAACTCAGATATTTTGGACATTTAAAAGTTTTGTTACTTGAAAAAAGTAATGGATTCCGTAACCTGTGTTACTTGTATTGCGTTGCCCCCAACAATGTTAACACCTACACACAAATCACCACATAACTCTGAAATATATAAATATATAACCTTGTGCCAGTAATAATAACCAATAAAAAGGAAATACTTTCCTTAGGTAATTTTAAGGTAAAGCTTAATCTCCCCGCTCATACTGGCACTGTTGCACACTTGTTTATTTTTTCATGCTGTATTCATTATCATTTGTGCCAGATAAGAAAGAAATGGCGAAAGGTCCTAGTGGGATGTAGATTTTCCTTTACTACCTTTAGAGGGAGCACTTCAAACAGTTTCTCTTTAAAATGAATGTTTTTTCGGCGTCTTTTTTGCCTGAGCATGTGTGGCTCTTTTAGCGTGTTGTGAGGGGACTCCAGACTGATTGGCCCATCTAGAGAAGCGAGCACTCCAGAGATTGGATTAAGCAGTCACTTGTTTCGGCTAACACGTCGTGCAACATATGCCTCTCAAGTAATGTGTACCCAAACACGCAATTTACAAATAATTAACGTTGTGTTAATTAGGCACATTAATTCACGCTGTGCGTAAGCTCCAGGACGGATGCCAGTACTCGCAGCCAAAAAGACAAGAGAGGAGGTTCGTTTCAAGTGGCACAGCAGACGGAGAGGAGAGGGTGAGAAGGACAGAGAGAAAGAGAGAGAGACATTGAAAGACACAGAGGGGTGGACAGAAAGGTTATGCAGAGAGACAGGAAACACATACGTAAATGAAAGACAGAGGAAAAGTGATTTTGCATGCAAACAAAGGTCAAACTTGTCTCTTCTTCCAAATAAAAACCATTGTGATTATTCGTTCATGTCGTTCTAAACCCATATGACTTTCTGTCTTCAGAAATTCTGAAGACTTGCACCAGTTGCTCTTATCCATGCATTTACAATGAATGGGGGCGGGTGCTTTCAAGCTTCAAA